>WHUX01000610.1:0-17258 GCA_015179025.1 Terfezia claveryi
TTCAGACCCCTTATGCAAAGGAGGGGGGACGCGGACTTTGTGCCATCTAGCTGTACGTAATTAGAGACTTACCATGGACCGGAGCCTGGGAGAAATAGCTTTCCATCCCAATAGACATATATGACCTTGAGTGATCCGTAAAGATCTATTACAGTAGGTTATGCCTAGATAAGGTGCTCATGGGGGGATTGATACTTATTTGCTCGGATTCATATGTATGTGGCAGTGTAGAGGCTTTTTTATCGTATGCCTATGATATACAGTAGAGCGGGTTCAATATATCAAAGAGGTACCAAGTATGCACCGGCTCATATCCGCCATTGGCCCACTAATACTACGAAGTATTCCGTAAGCAATCCATAAGCGTTAGAAAGTACAGTCATTTACCCAATATAGTCCTGGCACGAAGTACGAGACGATTTTGAAGAAAGGTACATATTATGCTACCTTTGCCTATAGTATGCATAGATACGAATCTTGCAATAATATAACCAATGCGGAGGTCGCCCCGCACTAATTTGCGAATACAACTGATGCGTACTTGGCAATTGGCCATAACATGATCTATTCCAGCCGCCAGATGTCTGTCCCCCGAAGAAAGCGCAGCTTGCAAATTAAAACACAAAAATTCTAATTGCGAAGCCAAAGGAAAGAAACATAAACAGGCATTACTGAATCCGATACCGATATCTAATGTAGGTGAAGGGAGTACAATAATTTAAAAGCTAGAGATCAATGCCTCATTTGCTTGGTCCAGTCAAAAGTACTATCGATCATTCATATATCCAAACCCAAAACCACCTGTATGCACACATCGTTTCTCGTCCTACCAATGCCACTAGCGAGCGGTAATCATCTACTTCTCAATAGTAATACCTAGGTAAGGGCACAAGTCTTTGCCCAGGTGTTGTAGGCGACTGATTGTCCATCATGTTAGCCTCAATGGTATCCGTTCATGCCTTGAAAGGGGGCAAGATCAAAAACAAAACCAAAAAACTTACTTGTCCCTATCATTCGGGCAGTTTTCCACAACACAAAGAGACTGAGCAAAGATATGCAGCGGGTCCTTACACCGACACCCATAATCGACCATTCCGCAGTTACACGCGACAGTAACTAGACAGTTATGCTGTTGGCGGGAAAAATGGCATCTCGTTAGCAAATGAGTCTACTCTGGCTTTCACAATGTATATAAAGACTGGCTGGGAATTACGTACAGCACACGCCGGAAACGCTATAATGGTTTTTAATCCCATGACAGCAGCGGGTATATGGTCCAAGAGAGGAGTATATAATGTAAAATCCCCAGGCCAAATGGAAGGAGGCAACTGAGGAGGCCTGCTGTGGTAGGAGTTGCAAGAGCAACAAATGCAACGAGGGTACTGTGGGCGGGAACCTTCATTTGTGGGAATATGTTTGGAATCCAAATCGTATCGAAAGTGCTGCGTATAGGTTTCGAGGTGCGATACAATTTTGCCCTCAAGCGACTGTAGTCAGATAATATAATTGAAATAGATATCCGGGGAATGAGGTATCCGGGGGAATGAGATATTCCTGGTACGACAACGTTCCTCCAGTTGCAGGCGTACCTACTGACTGAGTCCAGCACACGAACTGGCCTACCAGCCTCCCCTCGTATTACACTGTTCCATGTCTCGGTATCTAGTCTGTTCTGACGATCCCAATCGACAGGGTTCTTCATCAAAATTGCCATTTCGCACGTGGTGTAAGTGTGACTTCTCATCACTTACGGTAATTGAAGAGCGAGGTTAACTTACCTACCTGGTGTACTTGCCTGGTAAGTCGTGTATGTAGTTGGCATCAGATACAGTTTTTGGCCTAGCTATGATCCATGGCGGTGCTGTGATCCATGTCAACACCCCTGCCATGACACATATCCCGAGATACTACGCTGGCCAGACTTCCTCTACAGACCGGATAAATTGTTTCCTGACACTCTTGAATATGCTCTACAATATGCGCGTACTAGCTAGTTGAGTAACTCATGTGAAGCCATCATATGCACCAATCCACCTCGAAAAGGCTGTAATTGCCCCCCCCTCTCAGTACGACCCGTCCACCCACAGATATCATGAACTAACAACCCTACATAGTGCCAGCACCTTAACTTAGCATATATATTTATGTTAGGATACAATATATAGGCATAGAGCTATATAGAACGTTACTATTGTTCGGTACCGATCATGCATAATTCAGCCATTTTGAGCTTTTGGACTATAACAGCCAGTTGTTCAGTATTTTGATCCTCCTCGGCCTTTTATATCTTCTGCAGCCTCTTTACCTATCTACCTTATACAGCTCCTATATCCTCTATACCATGTGCATCTTATTATCCTGTAGATCCAATAACTTGGGTCTATTCACTATTGATCAGACAACTGAGCAACCTGGCTACAAGAATAGTATGCATCGCTCAACAAGCCAATGGCAGATATGAGGTCAATAAAGGTCACTTCACCTAAAACGGTCCGTAGATATTAAATCACTAGAGATATGAGATAGAGTATGCAAATAATAGATTGAGCTCTATATCCTGTAGCAGAAATAAGATATTGTGGCAGTTTAGTATGACCTAAGCTCAGTAGCTATATATAAGAAATGAGCCAGACCATAGGGGCATGTACTGGACAGCCCCGAATTAGTCTCGTGCCCCTGAAGGCCTTCCAGGAGCCGTATACGCATGAAAATCCATATATATAGACGGTGCACCATTTGGCTAGGCCAGCTAGGTAGTCACGAGCCGTGATTAGGATCTCGTACAAACTGCTATATAAGGCAGATGAGGTTATTGTAATACTATACTATACTATATATAGAGACCTTCTGATTGCAATAAAATAGAAAGAGGCCTCTAGATGGCAATAAAAGCTACAAAGTGCAATAGAGTGGATCCGGAGGTATAGGCTGTAGACTTCCAATACCCTACCTCAGCATCAAACAACCCCCCCCCTTCAGTATATACTGGAGCTGAGGATATAAATAGGTATTGACAATGTTAATAAATCTTTAAGAAACCTTATGCACATATATATATGTACATGAGGAAAAATATAGGGCAAAAATATCATTGAGCAGGCCTGGTGTATAGAATATAGTGTGCAGGGCATAGAGGATATAGGAATCATGTAAGGTAGATAGGTAAAGAGGCTGCAGAAGATAGAAAAGGCCGAGGAGGATCAAAATACTGAACAACTGGCTGTTATGGTCCAAAAGCTCAAAATGGCTGAATTATGTATGATCGGTACCGAACAATAGTAACGTCCTATATAGCTCTATGCCTATATATTGTATCCTAACATAAATATATATGCTAAGTTAAGGTGCTGGCACTATGTAGGGTTGTTAGTTCATGATATCTGCGGTGGACAGGTCATACTGAGAAGGGGGGGGGCAATTACAGCCTTTTCGAGTGGATTGGTGCATATGATGGCTTCACATGAGTTACTCAACTAGCTAGTACGCGCATATTGTAGAGCATATTCAAGAGTGTCAGGAAACAATTTATCCGGTCTGTAGAGGAAGTCTGCCAGCGTAGTATCTCGGGATATGTGTCATGGCAGGGGTGTTGACATGGATCATAGCACCGCCATGGATCATAGCTAGGCCAAAAACTGTACCTGTCAACACATGCACGTGCATTCACCTCAGTGCGTGGCAAAATATGCACCGCTAGCCCGAGTGCACACAACCTTAGCTACTTGATCTATTTATTTCGCCTTCCAAATTTCGAATTCGAATTTAGTCTCCCAAATTCCCCCTTCCCGAACTCACTGTCGCTGTCGTCGCCGTCGTCAATATCAGGCTATCAGTTACATTGGCCAGTTTCTTACCGCCTCAGTTTTCATTCTCACGATATATTCTCTCCAATGAAGTTCACTTTTATTTTCCTCACGACGGGATATGTAGCCCTCGTAGGAGCACTGAACACTCTGAGTGATGATTTTGCAAATACACCCGACAATATCGTAAGTACATTTTTTACACTCGCCCTCGTAGCTGTAATAATCTCTGGCTACGTTCTATGCCTTCAAGATCGCAATGCATGCCACTGATAGGAAATACGTTTTAATGCTAACTAATCAAAAAACAGAGAGTAGTATTGCAATCAGTCCCATCAATTAAATGCGGACCCATTATCACCAGATCCTGCGCTTGCCATGATGGCTTGTATATTACAAGAGTCACTGCATCGCTAGAGAAACCTAATTCGGGCTGTTCCGACAGTGATAAGATTAGTGAGCACTCCCCTCTATCCATATGTATTACTATCGCAATTGCTCTCTAGATGTGTTTGCAAGCTGACAGCCTAATTTTGAACTCAGATCTCTTCCAGAATTTCCTTAGTCGATGTGGGACACTCAAGCTTGAGACGGTCTAAGAAGATTCCCCGCGGTGCATACATAAACCAAAGTTAACGATAGTATAAATACACTATACGTAGTACTTATGGATGCACTATCCAATGGGTAACAAATGGGAAGTTATTTTAGGTGGCTAGAATTTGGTTACGCAAGGACAGATCGCGATAGTATTAAACATTGGATCAAATCGCCGGCCCTGGCGCATCTGTACTGGAGTATGGCACTGGCATGCGCTGGAGAAGCTGACGTTGCTCATGATGACGTTCAAAGATATTCTATGTTTATGGTATTGTCATTTAGGGAAATGTTTCTGTACGTATCTTATTTCGAAATAAATGCATCTCAGGGTGCATGTAGTGAACATGAATGAGTGCGGAATATGTAGAAGGTACCTTGGGAGTACACTTGTTATTGTTATATAACGGCAGAGCAGTCTAAAATTTTCACTAGAAACAGCAGGTCGGATAGTAGTTTCGAGTCAGATATGCACGCAAGAAACAACATATAACTACTCCGTACAGCTAGTCGACAAAAAAGGGTTTCTTATGATATCTAACTATTTCTCAAGGGCGGAAAGAGTTGAAATACATAATTGAATTATCGCCACGTGGTTATGTTTGCATAAATGTTTCATACCAAGATATATCTGTACTAACCCTATTACGTCAATGTCCTCAAGTCCGCCAACCTCCACACTCGGAATATGATAAGAGATTCATGCAAACTCCAGCATTGAAGGATGTATGTACATCAGATATGTTTTGGAAGCAGTTTGATATGGATATCATTCACCCATTCCAATTCAAAAGCAAACTGCAGCAAAGAGAACATACCATACTGCACGGGCTACCGGATCATCACGGGCAACCGGATCAAATGGCGATTTGGTGGTTTGTGTGCAATTTCCAACCAAATAGGCTCAAACTTTGGGATTATTTTGTATATATATAGTAGTTTCTTGAACAAATCACCCAAGGACGTATGCATATTACTGCTCAAAATATATGGCAAAAATACATGATTGCATAGAATAGGGTTGGCCGGAGGATCTGTGAATAGAAAAAGGATACAGGGTATTTGAATGGCAGGAATTATTGCTTCCACTTTATAGTTGAGGCCTACATAAGCTAGTGATGACCAATCTCTACGAACTTTTCTCATCCCCAGATCAGTTGAGGAAGGGACGCCGGTGAGCAATTTCTTGAGTATCTTAACCAAATCAGTCCGAAGTCAAGCGTCCGATAGGTCCAAAGGATATATATAGGTAGGAAGGCCATTTAGATACTCCAGTCATAGTATCTGACCAGATCTAAGTCAGGCCATTCGGTGGGGCCCACTCTGAATTGGGGTAAGAGTTGAGCTAGGTGTACCAAAAGAAGGTGGTATCAAGTGTTCGATAGCTCAAAAGAATCATCACAAGGAGGGCAATCCCTTGAACTTATAACAAGCCTTATTTAGCCTAAATTGAGGTGGCTTGGCATAGTAGCCATATTAGGCAGAAATAACAAATCTTGGGATATATCAACCGAGAAAAGGTTAACTGATGGCTTCAGTTACCCGAAACATTCTGCTTTCTGTGTAGATTCTTGTGAGCTATTAGGTCCTTGACTTCGGCCTGGTTTGGTTGAGATAATCCAAGAAATTGCCTGCCGGCATCCCTCCTCAACTGACCCGAGGGATGAGAAAAGTTTCCTAGAGATTGGTCATCCCTAGCTTATGTAGGCCTCAACTTTAAAGTAGAAGCAATAATTCCTGCCATTCAAATACCCCATATTCCCTTTCTATTCACAGATCCTATGGCCAACCCTATTCTATGCAATCATGTATTTTTCCCATATATTTTAAGTAATAATATGCATGCGCCCTTAGGTGAATTGTCCAAGAAACTACTATATATATACAAAATAATCCCAAAGTTTGAGCCTATTTGGTTGGAAATTGCACACAAATCACCAAATCGCCATTTGATCCGATTGCCCGTGATGATCCGGTAGCCCGTGCAGTATGGTAGGTAAGAACTGATTGGGTTTGAACTTCAAGCAATCTCCACAGGTAATGGAGAAATGCTTACATCCATCTGCATATGGAACGAGGGTGATGCAGCACAAACCACTACCCTGGAGTCACAAATATAACTGTTTTAATAAGATGCCTGTGTGTGTATTGACTGTTATTCGCCGTGGTGGCTGGTATAGGGACTTCAAGCATGTATCTATTCAAATTGAATTTCAAGTACTGGTACAGGTTCCTCTTATGACGGGCCTTGAACTGCCGGCACGCAGCGCCAACCAGACTACCGGCACCCCGGGTCGATTCAAGTTGATCTGCCAGGTCCGAGCTAAATACAGAAATATCGAGTGTGGTCGAAAGCCTCCCATGCTGTGAATAAAGTAAAAAAAGAGAAAAAACTAGCAAGAAAGAATGTAATACCAAATCAAGCTCCGCTGCGAATAATCTTTATTAAGAGGTTTCTGCAATTTTCCCCCCCAAAAAAAATAAAACATGTGTTTCTATAGTTTGTGGGCCGAGGAGTATTGTTTACCAGCTGCTGGCTTGGGCTTGTTAGTGGGGTCGTGAACGATCTTGGTGGTGGAGGCCCCCGTGCTGTACTTCGACTCTCCGAGACCTTGCCCTTTCATATGATGGTCGGCAAAGGGCGCCGGAGGTGAGGGCGGTTGTGGTGTGGAGAGATCGACATGAGGTATGGCCGGAGAGGATGGTTGCGGCGTAGAGAGAGTTGTGACACTTTCTACCCTCCTCTGCATTTCTCTCGCCCTCATCCTCCTGCCATAAGTCTCCTAGTGCATCCGGATCCCTCATCATTTTCCCCATCAGCCTCGCCTGTATCGTGTCCAAACCTATCCTTGGAGATTCCACTCTTATGATCTGGATCACCAATTCCCTGCAAGAATTATGAGTTGCATTCATACTCTTCTTAAGAGCTTGATACTGGAAATTTTTAAACTCTTCTTCCCAGTCTCTTTGGCCTCACCATTCCAGCTCTTCCCCCTATCAGGCTACTGCTCTTATCATCCTGTGTAGGCTGACCTCCAACTGTTTGGTACTCATACCCCAGTTGGAATTGCCTAGTCCATTTAACTGCTACAGCACCTTCCATGCCTTCACAATCTTGCTCTTCCAATGCTCTTTGAATGGCAATCTCTCATCCATGATGATACTGACCCACTTTACCCAATTCATGTCCTTGGTTTTTTATCTTCTCTTGTTCCTTAGCATCATGCTTGCTGGCCTCTACCGTAGCACGACATGATTCTTCTCTGCTAGCCTGTTCACCGCCTCATCCACTATTACCAGCAGCTTGTCCATATCGACCTGAGCCATTTTTCATATGCATATGTTTAGGAGTAAATCATTCACATATGATAGGAGCTTTATATCCATCACCCCTTCTAATACTCCTGCAAACTCTTGCTCTATTTTCCGAATTACATATGGATGCCATACATCCAAATAAGGAAGATCACTGGTGAGAGCGTTGTACCCTGTAGTGAGCTCAGATTTGTCTTCCCTCTCCCCCTGACTTCTCCATCCCATTCCAGCTGCAATCAAATGAACTCTCTAACCCAGGGGATCCATCTTCTTTCTTTCTCCAACTTTTCAAATTCTTTTATAATATCATCCTCCCTCACGTTCTGAAATCCACCTTTAAAATCCCAGAAGGCGCAGCCAACGGCGCCTCTTAGCCAATCACGTCTGCACCCTCGTTACTGTCCTTAGGGCTGCTTCACGTTGCTGATCAGCCTTTGACTGAGTCGAACTGATGTTTGTGTAGTAAGCCTGATATCTGCAGCTGCCTCCTAACTTCCCAATGCAATTCATTAGATTGATTGGCCTCCATCCCTTTATCCTCCCATGGTCTTTGCCTGGCCTCGGTATCATCACTACCTTACTGAATTGCAATGCCTTCGGAATCCTTTCTTGTGCCAAATTCTCCCCCAGCTCCCTGTTCATCTCTCTACCCAGCTTAGTCTTCAGGACTGCCTTGAATAACCGATAGCTAACCTGTCGGGGCCTGCCACTGATCTGTTATTTGTTTTTTTGAGTACCTTCCTCACCTCCTCTTCCTAGGTGTTTCCCCTACCTCCACTTCCAGCTCCTTCTAGCTCCTCCATAGCTCCTCCTCTCCTCATTTCCGTTGTCCCTTCCGCCTTGCCCTCTGCCTCCTCCGCAGCTCCTTGCTCAATCTCTTCTTCCAGTCCCCTCCCTTCAACCCTTCCAGAAGTATGGGAGTAGAGTTGAGGGACGATGGAGGGCCACTATACAAATACAAAAATAGGTTGGCAGTGATATTTGTGTGCAGTGATACTATAGCAAGTTAGGTATGGGATTGGGGCCGCGGAGGCCGTTTCGAGCGTCAGAGTCATCGTCATTTTCACGGGTTTCCTTACCAGATCACCATGTTAATATTTCACGGGTCTCATCTCTTATTTTCAGATTCCACCAGTTCATCATTTCTCACGAGTCTCTTAGTTATTTTTCATTTTTCACGAGCACAGTTTAAGGTCGAGGCCCAGTCAGGCCCCTCGGGTCATCGGTTCGTCCGTTAATGACAGCAGGGGGCCTCATCCCGCCCATATATTTATTTGTATTTAGATCGCACGGGTCTGGCGGATTAACTCGCTTTACCCTTGAATCCACCCGTCGTTTCTCATGGCCCCCCCCAACGGGACCGCATAGGAGTAAACAAGTATTAGAAAAAAAAAAAAAAAAAAAGGTATGGGATTTGTATAGTATATGTATGTACGCTCCATTGCTCAGGCTCTAGTTAGTGAGAAGGTGTAAGAGTGTAATATACCAGGGTGACCGTGAAAGTACAACGGTGGAAACACAGGGGAGGGGGGGCTGGGGGAGGGGGGGGGGCCGAGAGACTGCAAACCATTGGTATACAGTTCGCCCCATTGACAAATCGACGTGATTGGTGAATGGACCGCAACATATCAACGTTCAAAGCCAAAATATCAGGAGCACGCATGTATTCGTATCATGAGGCTACCTACCCGAACAGGCAATCCAGCCCACGATTAATGTAAAATTAAGACAAGAGATGAACGATCATATAAAATACATATAGCGAATGTGAAAGCATGGGCGATATGCTTGATATTCTCGCAGCGGCCTAGGAGTGGCCGAATCCCAACCAAAAGCCCCAGCAAAACAGCATTGATATCGAATCTTGAAGCAGACTTAGAAGCGAGGCATAATTTTATACTTTACAATTGCGCCTTGGTTTCACTCGATCTATCCTGCGTCCGTACCAGCTTCTTCCTCACGATAGGGCCCTCACATTTGAAATACCTCTCCAAAATCCTCGGCGCAATACACGACCCATCACTCACCAATAACCCCCCATCAAGCGCTAACATCGAGCCACCCCAAGCCGGCTGTACCACCGCCTGCCCGTCCTGGCCCCCTAATATCCTGATAACTTCCGGTGTAATCACTAGCCCCTCTTTCTCTACCAGTTTTTTCGACTCGTAAAATGCGTATTCTTCCCCTGGGGTGCCGTGGTAGATTTTGGACCAGCTGGGGAGCGGAACATACCACTCATTATAAATTGGTGTGCTCCGTGGATTTGTGCTTGAATTATCAATAGGGTCTGGATATCGGAGGAATATGATTCCGGTGGTGGTGTCTTGGGGGTTGAAGTATTTTTTTGTTTCAATTAGAATCCTCCCGTGGCGGTCGGTGACGTACGTGGTGAGTGGGTGTTGAAGGTCTCTCTGGCTCGCGCGGCGGGCCTGCACGCGGACGTGCAGGAGGCGGGAGTATCGCACGAGGGATGTTTCGAAGAGGTTCTGGATGCCAGGGAGGTCGATTGCCACTACAGAGACCCCTGATAGTGACAAGCTGGAGTGGGCATTAGGATTAGCACGCGACCTGGACCTGGTGATAAGTCGGACTACGGAGAAGACCCTCTTGAATATAGCACATAGCAGGGAGGAGATCCGTAAATTGCTAAGTTGTCGGGGTATTAACCTATTATGATGGATTCTGCGGAGGCGCGATGAGATAGGACTTCGAGTTCTTGTCGAACGGTTGTTGGAATGAAAACATGATCCAGCCATTTTCGGTGGATCTCGCGGAGGGTCGCGAACGTCAACCCAATCTTCAAGGAGACACTTGCGGTACATAGCTGCTTGTTGTATTTGTGCAAGATAGATTCGGAGGCCAGAGGGGGGGGGGGGGCGTGTGACAGTTGCCAATGGTACTCCAAAATGGGAATGGCTGGTGTTCTGCAGTGTACTTTTGATGAGATCAGAGAGATGTGCTGTCCGTATGGAAGAGAGCAAATAATTCGAGGGAAAGGAATATCCGATTATCAAGTGGTCAATATATAGAAGCTGGACTCGAACAATCGCAGTTGCCCAGGCAATTACAAGGGCTTGCTTGGCAACATGATCATAAACTAAGGCTCGCTTTTTGCTGGCTGTGCCTAATAAGCCTCCTCAATGACATATACCCAACCACCTCGTGAGATGTGAGTAATTGCCAAATGTTAGATCAGAACCACCTCGTTCGAGAAACCCACTTGAGGCAGCAGTACCTGAGCATCCCACACGTAGTTGATAGTTTGCCTTATGCCATAGAACCATACTACTATACTTAATCTACCTGGAGCTGGTTACTGGTGTAGCTCATTTCAATCAGGCTCGTGTGTATAGAGGTGTGGGCACGAGAACATGTACTTGGGGGTGAGGGTGAGTCTGGCGAAGTCAGAGGTGCCTTGCTGCGGTCAAAGTCCCAGCGCTGAGCTCTTCTTTTCTTGTTTATTTCTCGTCGCGCGAATTCAGGAATTTCATAATGATTATAGTACCAGAGGAAAGCTGAAGCATGAGAGTCAATACTTAACCCATATTGTGTGAGACGGTGTGGCTGTGTAGTATCGATAATGAGTCAACATATACCAAAGTTCGCCCAACCTTTGTTCCTTGATTTTGCTATACTAAATTGTATGAATGTCCTTCCTGTTCTGAGGCACTTAGTATATGCAGCGTGTCTACATGCACGTGCAGGTGTCGTCGTTAAACTTTTTTAAAGGAAAAAAAGTCAGTCCTCGTATTGATCCTAATAAAAGATTGTGGAATAGAATAATGCCCAGCAGCATAAAGGTAACAACTTCGATATCGTCGAGACAGTGCCAACCAGACTAGTCAAGACATAAGTTAACGGTTACATCTTCTGGTTTTAGTCATCACCACGCGAGTACATTGTCCAACATAAGTCACACAACAGCCCCACTAGGAAGACAATTCCGCGAAGTAAGAATTCTAGATCAAAAACTTCTCGAATATAAATAGTTTCCTTAATTCAGCTGGATGGAGAGCCATGATTTAGGAAATCAAAAGGTCATGTTGTTGCACATACAACGCAGGTCAAGCCTTACGTTGGCCACTTGTTCCAGATTCACGACTGCGTTTCTCGCAGTTGGAACCCCTATTATTATTTCCGAAGAGAAGCTATTAGCCTGAACTTTTCACAACTGATTAAGATTACCAAAAGGGGTTATCTGACCTGAATTACTACCTATTCTTTGGAGCATATCAAGAATGAAAAATGGGTAAATTTCCAGATTTGAGTATTTTTACGCAAAGTGGAGTTGCTACTGTATAATCAACTCAGGTGGTCGATTAGCTATACATTCCTAAAGCTCCAGCTCCACTCAAACTTTCGAGCCTTTTTTTTTCTTATTTTCCGTGTTCACTTGGATATATTCCTCCTGCGCATGCCGGAGCTTGCTGGATGGGACGGAGTTGTTCTGAACGGGAGCCAATTCAATCATATCAGCAATATTCCGCCGCCGGCAGAGATTCTTTCAGAAGGAAGGATAGTTAGTGCCGTACTCATGTATGATATTGTATGTAGCCGACTATTTCAATCAAGGTAAAACATTGGATGGGGTTGACGCCCACAATATCTAGAGGGAAGTGCTCTAACCATGGAGATCCCAACAGTCGACTTAGGCTAACCAGTGACTCGGCGGTCGATAGGTGGATCGGAAAGATTGAGGAGGCAAGGGAGGATACGGTGGTAATGTATACTGACTGGAGTATGAGCGAAAAATGGATGTCGAAGGGGTGTACGGGGCTAAGCAAATGTGCACGGTATGGAATGGAGAGGTTGCAGATATAAGAAAATCCCTTGAAATGACAAACCCCAATTGGAAGATACTCATCTTGACAGACTCACAGGCGGTTCTCATCGCAATCAGAAAGGCAGGAAGAATAGGAAAGGCGAGGACGGGGAAGCTGCGATCAGTAGTATTGGAGATCGGGAGGAAGCAAGATTCGTTGGGAGCAGGGGCTGTCCAGCTGGGATGGGTAAAAGCACATGTAGGCATCCCTGGTAATGAAAACGTAGCAAAGGTAGGGGTGGGTGTGAGAAGATATTTGTCGGGTTGGCTCGAATCCTGGCGATTTAGAGAGATTTGGTCTCTGACATGATCGACATGCTAGAATATGCCTTAATATAAGAAATGCGGTATAAATAAACCCCAATGCCCAATGCCCGTTGCCAATGCATTAGTAATACCTCTTTAATCCTCTCCGCTGATTCAAGCACTTCTACTGGTCTTTTTCAACCACCACTTCCCTTTACTCAGCATTAGATTAGCCGCCATCGTCCTAACCCTAGCTAATGCTTTGGCCTTTATGTAGTACGTCATGCTTATTTAAAGTTATTTCTCAAATAATGTCTGACCAGCTTCACGGCTTCTAGCCTAATTGCCTCTGATCTCGTCAAAAAATGGCCTTCCGGGATATAACATTATCTTCTGCCTCATTCGAGCCTTCTGGAACGTTGGCTTCATTCGAGTCTTCCAGAATGTTGGCTTCGTTCAAGCCTCAGCCTGGGCCTGGCGGATTTACTTGCCTTGTCCCTAAATCCACCCGGACTTCCGGGTGGCTCCTCATGGTCCCCCTAATAGGACCGCATAGGAGTAACAAGTATTTTTTTTAAACAAAAGATTCGTTCAAGCCTTCTAAAATTTTGGCTTCATTCGAGCCTTTCGAATTATTGGGTACCTAGTTCAAATATCGGAATCTTCATTATTGCACTTGTCGAGATGCCACATATATAGGTATAATTCCAATCATTTTATCAATCCCAACATCAACCTCATCAATCTCCTCGATCTCTTCAAGCTCATGAAGCTTATTCACACTACCTGCCAGAGCCCACTCATACTGCGTGGTCACAGGGACCTTACAGAGGCAAATCATTCTTTCCCTTCTCATACACATTTTCGCACTCCATATCTACTTCTATCTCTTTACACACACTCAGCTCATTCATCGGACTGTATAGCAAATTCGGGGTGTCTTCTTGACCTTGAACTCAATCTGTCTTATCGTTATAGATCCGCTTGCCAATTTCTGGGCCAAAGACGATATCTGGCAACGTCATCGCATCCTGCTGAGCTGGCAGCAATAAGTACCATTCTAAAGAACGGATCGGCTATCATCTTTAGGCCAGGTATCTATTCTACCGAGAAGGAATAATACTTCAATGTAAGTAAATATCGAGCTATTGTTTGATTGGTAGATAGCGTTGTTTACTCATGGTACTGATGAGTCTGTCCTCCAGAGGAATGAATACTGAGCCCAACCATTCATGGAATTTTCCGCACACAAATACTAATGCCAGCAACTCAAGCCGTACAATGTGATAGTATTTATTCTTGCATAACCACAACTCCAGGCCACTTGCCACCCTCCCGTCTTGTATCCCTACTGATGCATCCGTACAACGAGACGTTGCCGCTCGCTACGCTCGCGTAAGACCCTGGGGCAGGACGAATATAGTTACACTGAATCTCATGGTCTTCCGGGTGAACTCTGGTGCCGCTTGTAAAGCCACCTCCACTCACATGCAAAATCGTTGGTGGCACTCAATACCCGGGCTGCGACCTGAAAGTGCAAACCCACCATGCATATATTCAAACTCGCTGAGCCACAATCCCGCCTGCCTATATTCATGTTCACAATGTTCAATCTCAATCTCGCAGATGGCCTGGAAATGAGGAGTTTATTAATTTATTAAACATTATCACTACAGCTCTCAATGCTAAACTGCAATTGGTAATATGAGCTCCTGAAAAGAATCTATCTCATTACTGATGAGAGGTAGTCCTGGTCATGTTTGTCGCCCAATCTCAATCGTGGTATGTTGAAAAATCCTGTCATGCTCAATCGCACCATTTCCCCCCGACCCTCTATGCCCGCCTTATACTGGCTAAAACCACCGCCAAACTGATGTTCGCAAATCACCGTCCATATAAGCTCAAAAATCGAGTAGTAGGGCTAGGAGATCGGCAGCAGGTGGAGTAGTTGGGAGTAGATGGATAAGAGGAAGAGGTGGCTGAAGAAGGTGAGAGACACCGCGGAAGAGAGTATACGGTGGACCTTGTTGAGACGTTCTTCGCGAACTTCGACTTGGTACGATGGGAGGGCGGGAAGTGCCGGCATGAGCGTGGCGGAGGAGGAAGGCTTAATTTGGTAGTTTACTTTCTTAGGTCCAGAAGGCTGGACGTTTACGTAGCCAGTTGTTCCGTAGGTGTAGTACCGAGTCTTTTGAGATAAGGGAACGGGGCCGGCTCATAGCGTTAGGCTCCATAGACGTTTTTTTTTTGAAGTCTACAGTATACGTCTTTTTGAAATTTATACGTCTATGGAGCCTAAGGCTATGAGACGGCCAAATTAACCGCTTTACCTAGATGTTAGCATCACAATCACTCTAGATACTAATGTCTAAATCACCGTAGAATTAGTATGAATTAGTATGGGAATATCGTTCTGTCCAACTTGCCCTAGAAATCAGTGTGCAAATTAGCCTAGATAACACTGTCCAAATCGTTCGATAAATCAGAGTAAAAAGCAGCCTCGATAGTACTGTCCCAAATTGCCCTAGAAATCAGTATGCAAATCAGTCCAGAAATCACCGTCCAAATTACCGGAAATATCAACTGTCTAAATCACCCAGAAATCGCGAACCAAATCAACGTACAAATCAGCCTACATGCAGAGCACCACAGGCTCGACAGAAATGAGCTCTACAGGCTCGATAGAGATTCGTGAGCTCTATAGGCTAGAAAAGAATTGTGAACTCTACAGGCTCGACAGAATTGTCAGCTCTTCAGGCTTGAAAGAATCTTGAGCTCTACAGGCTCGTCAAAGAATCGTAAGCTCTATGAAGGCTCGAAAAAAATTCATACACACGCTACTTCCCCGTGTGAGGATGCCAACTGTGATGTAGAAGGTTGTTCGTCCTATCTATGCTGTGCTAAAGTTCGCATATATATGTTCTGGTCCGTTGTGGGATCCAGTCCATACCCGTATAGCCTGGTCCATACCGGTATGGACTGGATCGCGGAACGGACCAGAACATATATACATCATGCTAAGGCACTAGGGGCATGGTCGCATACCGTATATGGTAGCCCCGTCTAAATACAAGTCATGCTTCAACTCCAGGGGAGCAAGGAGGTGAGATCAGGTTCTTCTCCATCTAAGATGGAAAAATCTATTTTAGCTATTGGCTCTTTTAAGTAGCTACAGACCAATGAATCATGAATGGTCCAGTTACACCAGTTAACTTCAGCTTTCCAAAAACATATTAAACTTCACTTGCGTGTCTCGCTCATTTGCGCATGGACAGGAAGGACCTGTATCTGACAAGTCCATCCGTGAAATAGTACTAGTGGAAGGGGTGGGAAGAAGAGTGTTGAAAAAGTCGTGATTCCCCGATTTTGTCTGCTGGCAAAACCGTATATCTTGATTTTAGGAGTTCGAAAGTAAGTTGGCTGATCTCTTTACAGTATACTTAAGATGCGAAGATACAAACTTAATAAAGTTGCTAATAAAATAGTATTACTTTATTATTAATTAATACTTATTTTTCTTCACTTCTTCATCTTTAAGGATTTTACTTAAAGTCTATTCCCTTTACTTTTGTATACAAAATCAACCCAAATCTGAAGTATCTGAATCCAGGCATCTGAATCCAAATCATCATTCTGAGGCATCTAAATCTGAGAGATCTGATGTATTTAATATTTTTGTAATTGATTCAACTGAATAGAATCTGATTCTATTTCTTTTTGCCCGCTAGTGGCCTAGCACAGATATATGCCATACCTGAATTATGTGCTGCATTGTGCTTGGGATGATACCGGTGGGGGGCGGTGGTTGATAATTCTAAAGTTTGCTGCGTGCATAAACATGCAATAGCCCGATAGTCTGGTATCGTCTGAAAAATCCCTCTCAATTATTATTGAAAACTAATGTGGTATTGAAGACTATAACGCCTGTACTGCATGATATTGAAAACATTTGTCCTTAATGAATTCATGTACAATCTATTCTAGGGTCGAACACTCGAGGTTTCAATTGAAAGAATTATGTTAGTGAATCCATATGATAGTTCGGGCCTGGGTAACCAAAGGCAAGGTTCGGCAGTTGCCCGCAATAAAAAATAAAAAATAAAAAAAAAGCTTGACTTCGGGCTCCAGTCGGCTCGACTGGATATGAGTTACAAGCCAACCCTCAATGAGATGTGAGAGGAGTAAACATGGCCTACATGGTATACGACTGCTTCGTAATCGGGGCAATCGGGTTCTATTATGAAGGGGAATGATAAACAAGAATTCTTAAGATTGTAGCATACAGTTATTTCTAATATATATGATGAGCAGACCGATCCTGTCGCTACTATATCTGTATGTAACAGAGAAATAAAGAAGAGCCTAGAGAGGTGGCAATGGCTTAACTACCATATTCGTATTTACACTAAGCATCTTTATGCAGTCATGTATATGTTCTGGGCCGCTCGCGGGCATCGGCCGCCCGCGGCATACCC
>WHUX01000611.1:0-17250 GCA_015179025.1 Terfezia claveryi
TTATGCGAGATCCAGGAGGGGCTGAAGGGCTTCTTGGAGGAGGAAAGACTGGAGAATGTGGTTTCAGGTATTGAGAGGAGGAACTAGATCCATGAAAATATCCAAAGGATTCTTAGGTAAAAAGGTTTCACGGAATTCCTTTTTTGTATAAGATAGGAAGCTCGGGTGAGTTTCCTTAGTTTTCTGTAGTACTGTTGGAATTCCTAAATGAACTGATCCACATCTTGCTGGTTTTTCTGGCGTGATCGGAAATTGTCCTGGAACATTTTGTTGCTTGAGTTCCTGAGCTAATTCTGAAGTAGCTTTGATTAATTGAATAAATCCTTCATAATCATTACTAAATGTTTTAGCTCTTGGTTTATGCTGGTAATAGAATGCAGACATGTTCGTAATCATATTGAATAATTCATTTTGATCTTTGGGTTCAGGCTGAAAGGATTGCTGAGGCTTGATTGAAGTAGGTTGCTGAACAACTACTGCTGGACGTTTTCCTTAAGTTGATGGTTTAGGAGTTTCTTCTTCCGTTTGATACTCTTCTAACTCATCATCATCCTGTTCGAGTTCTTCTTCCTCATCTGCCTTAGATGATTGTCTAGATGTGGTTCTAGAACTAGGATTCTGTTTGAGAGGACTAAATTCAGGGTCATGGCCTGAAAGTCTGCTAGAGGTTCTAAGGACTGAGTATTGTTCTGACGCCATTGGGGCTTGCTTAATTTCGTTTGCAAGGCTTTTACTGAGATTCTGAGACCATGTGGTTGCTAAGGAGGCTAGTACTGAATAACTAGTGCTGACAGGAATATGATGGCGTTTTTCTGGAATGACAAGGGAGAACAGTGACTGACTGATTCACAGGCCTTGTTGAGCTCGGGTTCTGGAGTAGCTGGAGTAGCTAAAGAATTATCTAGAGTGTTTAGACAAGGTTCAAGAGGAACTAGGGGTGATCAAGCCCTAGAAAAGAGGAGGAGAAATTTTTAAAGCTGGTTTGCAGGTAAAAAAAATGTAAGTGTGGGCCAAGTTAGTAGAGGTGTTCCTGAGATGAACACGGCTCTACCAACGTGGTTGGGCAAATAAGTACACTGTCTAGGTCCTATACAGGAGTCCCAAAGAGCGGCTGGCTGTTGGTGTATTTGGGGGGTGTTCGAGAGAGTTACGGAGATCTGGAGAAAGAATATTACCGGTATAGCTTGTATATTCTAATCTTGCTCGACTAGATAGTACTGAAAGAGATCCTGTCCTATCTAGAGGCCGCGGAAATAAGGTCTTTAATAGACACTAGATTTCTGAGGCTATGAGTCTAAACGAACTCATGTAAGGACAATCATTAAGACTCATTATGATACCTAATCATAATGGATACAAGATGGCTCATTCTAGATACGTTCTGTATCATAGATGACACCAGAGAAAGTAATAGGAACAAGGCTGACAATAGAATAGAGAATAAGACATGACATCAGTTGCCGAACAAGATGGGCAACTGGAACAGGAGAAAGTGGTTAGCTTGCTGACCACATGAAACATGTCAGTAATGAGTCAGTGATAAAGGAAAGAGATAACGTGCTAAAGAAAGACAACACTAATATATGAGTAATCCATATACTAATCCAACTGAGGGAAATACCTAAACAAGTAAAATGCGTCCTAAACATTAGATAAAGAAAATCCTAAAAATAGCCAAAGAGATTCCAACGTTCAAACAAGACTTATAGTAAAGAGAAAACAAGTATTCCTTTCATCTAGTGTCCATTAAAAATAATTTTCAACTGCACATAACTCTATGAATAGAGAACCGTGGGTCACAAGTAGATTACCATTGGAAATGTATCAACGCACAGAAGATTATAGAATCTTAGTTTATCTCGATACCCAAATTATTCATGGAGTTATTACCAATAATAAGTAAACCTCCTCGTGGACCTATATGACCATATTAAAAGTCTTATATCTCCATGAGTTTAACTCCGATCATAAAAGGGATTGCAGAAATAGAATCAGGACGAAGAGTAGGCCTAGATAGAACCTTGAAACATTAAATTTGGAGAACTTTATGTTTAGGCCCTACCTTTAGCCTTTGTCCTGAGCGCACTCCCTTATAGTGTCACCGGACGCACTTTGGTCTAAAATGCGCCCTCTGTCCTTCATTTTTTTAGTTATTTTTACCGAATTATTTTCCTTAAGTTCAGGGTAATAATTAGCACTTCAGGGTAACGCCAAGACTTTAGGGTAACAGCTAATAGCTGGTATATGTATGCATATAGCCAGCATATTGATCTGGGTATAACTATTGAACCATAAATCGGATACTTATGAAACTTAAACAGTAGCTCCCTTGTGGGTCTATGGACGTTTCATAAGGGTCTTAACCACCTAGGATGATTATAAACTACTCCGAGGTTCATACCAGTTTCATATACTTAACTCTTATACATAAATATTAGAAATGTTTGTACTATACTACTAAGAGTTTACCTAGAGTCCATATAGATTCTAGGGTCGTTCTATAAGGGCCCAAGTACCTTTGGTAGGGCTGGATGTCACTCCGTGACAGTCAGGATCAACCTGACGAGAAAGTGCATTTGCTTTGCTATTTTTATCACCTTGGCGGTAGATGATTCTAAAATTAAACTGGCTTAGTATTTCCGCCCATCTGGCCTGCCTTCGATTGAGTATCTTAATGGAATTAAAGTATTCAAGGTTCTTGTGATCCGTATATACAATTATCTCCTCTGAGGCACCCATAAGAAAATGTCTCCATTCCTAGAAACAATTCACAATTACGACCATCTCTTTGTCATGGACATTGTAATTAAGTTCTGCAGGGATAAAGCGTTTTGAATAGTATGCTACTGGGTGCCAACGACCATCTGGTTCTTTTTGGGATAGAATACCAGCTTTTTCTAGATCAGACGCGTCTGTCTTAATCATTTTTGGTCGAGCTGGGTGGTAATGGCATAGTATCGGAGTGGTAGTGAACCTATATTTCAACTCATCGAAGGCCTGTTGACACTGTTGTGTCCAGTTCCAAGGAACTCCATTGTGCGTTAGTGTCTGAATCGACAAAGCCAAACTACTAAAGCCTTGAATAAACTGGTGATAGAAATTAGCAAAACCAAGAAACCTTTGGACTTCTTTGACGTTCCGTAGAGCCTGCCAGGCGAGGATGTTCTTGACTTTCTTATGCCCCATTTGTATCTCCTTTGTACCTACTTTAAATCCCATGAATTCGACTTCTGGGACATGGAAAATACACTTGTCTATATTGACACAAAGGTTATTCTCCGTTAGTTTCTGCAGCACCCAACGGACAAGCTCGACATGTTCTTCCTCTGTTTGGGTATGAATAAGGATATCATCAATGTATACAACTATTCCTTGGTCAATTCATTCCAATAGAATATTGTTAACATGTTGCTGGAAAACAGATGGCGCATTAGTTAGCCCAAAAGGTATAACTGTATATTCGTATAAGCCATATCTTGTATTGAATGCTATTTTCCACTCTTCTCTGGCTGCTATTCTGAGTAGGTTAAACCCGAGTTTGAGATCGAGTTTAGAGAAAACCTGTGAAGTACCAACTTGTTCCATTAGGGTAGTTATAAGTGGTAGGGGATACTTGTCTTTTTTGGTTATAGCATTGAGCCCTCTATAGTCTACGACTATTCTGAGCTTACCATTTGGCTGTTTGGCGAAGAATATAGGAGCGCCAGTACTGCTTTTGCTTGGTCTTATCTTGCTGGTTCGGAGCTACTCATCTAGGTATTCTTTAAGAAGCTCCAATTCATCAGGGGAGAGGGGGTATAGTTTTCCTAACGGGGACTCTTTCCTTCTTCTAACTCAATTGTCATGTCTTGTAGACCGTGCGTGGGAAGGGTGGATTGCAACTCCTTTCCAAAGATTTTTACAAAATCCCTGTACTGTATTGGCAATCGATCAGCAAGTTCATAGATATTTTCAGTCCCTATTATTTTCATAACTTTGCGAATGTCTCCATTGGCGAACTTCTGATAATCCCATTCCCATATTTCAATTAATCCGACATATTGAGTCCTGCAAGTACTTCGTCAAAGTCAGCGAAATCAGTAACCTCCTCTATTTCCAATGCTCTTTTTAGCTCAAGTCTATAAGAAGTGGTGACTCATAGCTTATCACAATTGGCTTTAATCCAATCCATCCCCAAAATGAGTGGAAGACCTAGTTCGAGGCATGCAACCTCAGTTACTAGATCAAAGGTCTTATTTTTCCAGATCTTGCATCTGGGACCTCCATTGCAGGTTCTGAACCTGCACTGTGCCAGACCTCTTGGGAATCGAGCCGTCGGCGCTCTCTAATCTCAGTCTTTTCTCCCTCTTAACCCAATGTCACGGGGTACATCCAGCCCTACCAAAGGTACTTGGGCCCTTATAGAACGACCCTAGAATCTATATGAACTCTAGGTACACTCTTAGCAGTGTGGTGCAAACGTTTCTAATACTTATCTATAAGAGTTAAGTATATGAAACGGGTATGAACCTCGGAATAGTTTATAATCATCCTAGATGGTTAAGACCCTTATGGAACGTCCATAGACCCTTGAGGGAGCTACGGTTTAAGTTTCATAAGAATCCGATTAACGGTTCAATAGTTATACTCAGATTAATATGCTGACTATATGCATATATATGCTAGCTATATTAGCTGTTACCCTGAAGTCTTGGCGTTACCCTGAATATTGAATTATTACCCTGAACTGCAGGAAAATAATTCGGTAAAAATAACTAAAAAAATGAAGGACCGAGGGCGCACTTTAGACCAAAGTGCGTCCGGTGACACTATAAGGAGTGCGCCTAGGACAGAGGCCAAAGGTAGGGCCAAAACATAAAGTTCTCCAATTTAATGTTTCAAGGTTCTATCTAGGCCTACTCTTCGTCCTGATTCCATTTCTGCAATCCCTTTTATGATCGGAGTTAAACTCATGGAGATATAAGACTTTTAATATGGTCATATAGGTCCACGAGGAGGTTTACTTATTATTGGTAATAACTCATGAATAATATGGGTATCGCGATAAACTAAGATACTATAATCTTCTATGCGTTGATACCTTTCCAATGGTAATCTACTTGTAACCCACGGTTCTCTATTCATAGAGTTATGTGCAGTTGAAAATTATTTTCAATGGACACTAGATACTATTAAGTGCATACTGCCGGAAACATAATTAGATTCGTTCGGATATTGTCGGATGGTAATTCGATAGTATCGGGATTGGTAACGTATCTGGAATTGAATTTAGTTGTCTCGGATAAGAATTCTTTAATGGGATAAGCGAGCTATAAGCGAAGTACGTATAATTTGCAGACATGGGAATATTCTCTACGTTCGGGTTAGTAACCTATGACAACGAGTGCAGATAGCAACTGCATTAACAAAGGTGTAGATGGCATAACACTTAGGAAGAAATTCCAAGATGACAGGTAGGCCTGCGTTTTATAAAATATTTTTATCATAAGAATATCTACGAACACCACGGGATATAAATAGTGCAAGTAGTTCCGGTTGAATTTATTCTACCACCAGTGAGTATTCGAAAGCAAGAGCACCTTGAGTACACGAAGCCTACAAAGTTCTAAGTTTTGAGTTAACTTTACGTTTAAGCGACAGGATTTATTTTGTGTTGCGAAATAAGATCCGTCGTGAGGAACTACTGTAGGACTAAACTTTACTGCTATAGGATTGATATTCTGTGTTGCGGAATCGATATCGTTGCAGCAGGAAATTATGGCCGTCCTAATAGTCACAAGAGCGCTATCAGTCAATAGGGCCCCCATGATATTACTTTGTAGCCAGTGATTCTCATTATCATTTGCTATTATATACTCTAATCATGTCTAGTTCCCAGACACCAAGAGGGTCTCGCTAGCCCTACCAACCCCTTACATTCCCAGATGTCACACCCTGTGCCATCACCCAAATACTACATAACCTTCTGCAATCCGAAACAGATACGGAAGATGACCTAATAGACATGCCAATAGAAGATATTCTATCTCGAGGAGTAGAATCTTCCCACCACCCCATATACTCTCCAGATGAGTTAACAACATTCCCACCTGGCTTATTAGAGCGATTTGGACAACCTTCCCGAAGGCCTCCTCATCGAACAGCCAGCAATGCCTCATCACGAAGTCCAACCCAACCACCACCACGTCCCACACGACCGTCTCGACCAAGTTTAAGCCAAGAAGAATACGACCAATTATTGGCTCGTATTGTTCGAGACGGATCTATCGAGTTTGACCGGCAACGAGCCGAGATTGCTGACCTTACAAGAGGTCTTAACGCTCAAGCAAGCCTCCTAAAAGAAGCTCAAGATGCTTACAGAGTTATCATGGAAGGAGCTATGGCTACATATGAAGATCTAAAGTTGTTACGACAGCAGGTCACCGAGGAAGTAGCAGCCCTAAAAGGTCAAACAGAAGGACAAGAAGATACAGTTAAATGTTTAACTGTATCTATTAGCGAGGCATTAAAAAAGCAATGGGAGGAGTTAAGCAAGAAGCTTAAGGAGGACACGGAGGCAATAGTCGATGCAGCTAAGGTAGAGTTTGATGGCATCAAAGCGGATGTTGTTAAACTCCATGAATAGACACAGAAAGCGATCAAGCAAGAGCAAGATGATCGAATTCGCAGTTGTGAGACTAATAAAGAATCGGTAGAAGAACTCTCCCGCCGAATTCAAACTCACAAAAGGAAGCTCAAAGACCTACAAGAGCAACCTTTCACCCAACAACGTCCACCTAAACGCACACAATCTATTGATAATGACATTGAGGATTTTATCATACATAGTACTCGGACAGGTCCAGTACCACCTCCACCTCCTCCACCATCTCCTCCTCCATAAAAGAAAACTCGAGTTCTTTCTGAAAAGAAAGAACCCCGAAACCTCCCCCTACCACCGAAGTTCGATGGAACTTCAAGCAAGCTGAAGGAATTTCTGATGAAGGTAGACCACACCTTTGAACGCATGCCGCTGACATATTCTACTCATAGCGAAAAAATCCTGTTCGTAGCGGATTTACTTACAGGAGGTGCGAGCACTTGGTACTATGCAAACCAACACAAGCTTACACCAGACTCCAACTCCGGATGGGTTGAATGGGACACGTTTAACGTCTTTAAACATGAATTCATAAACGCACACCAGAACCAGCATGAGAGGCGGGATGCGAAGGTCTCCCTTCAGAAGGAGTTCCAGAAGAAAGGTGAGTTGATGAAAGATTTCATCGCTCGTGTCAGGGTTCATCAGTTGGTAGCGGAACTACCACAGGAACAGCTTTGGGAGCACCTGATTAGCGCAATTCAGCCTAAGACTCGGGCCCATATGGTCCGAGTCAGTACTGACAAGGACATTCTTAATAAGGTGCCAGCAAGTACAGAAATGTGCTTTCAGGCTATAGCTAATGCCGGGTCTCAGGTTGAGTATGAGAAGGTTAGGGAGGCCCATGCACAGAGCCAGTTCCGTCAAAAAGAACAGGCTACTGGTGCGAAAAAGGAGGTACCTGATACCCCCAAGACTACCGAGAAAAAATCCGAAAACCTCAAAGATCGGATTACTAAACCAAAGCAGAAGGCGAAAACCAAGCCCGATGCCAAATCCAAACCCAAGTCTGATACTTCCTCCAAGAAGGAAAAAGAGCCTGGACAAGATAAAGTCACATATGCAATGCAACAGGCTCGGAAAAAGGATAGACAGTGCATCAAGTATGGGGACAAAACTCACATGATGGGTGACTGTACAAATGGTTGGAAACCTACGGTTGAGTCTAAGGGAAAGGGGAAAGGAAAGGAGGAAGCAAAGAAAGTGGCGACAGTGTCTGCAGGAGCGGCTGTAGTAGCGCCACTTGAGGTTCAGTTTGGTCATATTGTCAGTGAGGATGAGTTGGATTATGGGGAAAATTCGGACTGTTAGGGATGTGGGCTATCTAGTACGTCGGGTCGGATAGTCTCGCAGGATTGGTTTTCTATTTGTGTTATAAGGAATGGCATCTCTGTTGGCAGTTGGAAGGAGGAACATGAAGGGGAACTGATGGATATTGATCCTGTTTTGATTAGTTCTGTTTCTCGCAATTTGTCTTCTTCTGCTATTTCTTCTCTTTCTTTATCAAATAAAAACGCAAAAAAAGGGACAAAAAGAAAAGCTGATGATGAGGTGGCTCCTCATATTGGCGCACTCGAAAAAAGACCACGAAAGGTGGCGGTGCCGGATATTTCATTGGATGGAATTAAGGATCTCTCTTTGGCAGGAAAATCGGGTGCGAAGGTATTGAAGCATGAAGGACTGAAATTTCTTATCTCTGTTAAGTTATCTTGGATGTACGGAGGAAATAAACGCGAAATTTCCATTAATGCTTTGGTCGATACTGGCGCAGAAGCCACGATTTTTGATTCTTCTTTCGTTGAACAGATGATGCTGCCTTGGGTTAAGAGGGAGAAAAGACTGAGATTAGAGAGCGCTGACGGCTCGATTGTCAAGAGGTTTGGCACAGTGCAGGTTCAGAACCTGCAGATGGAGGTCCCTGATGCAAGATCGGGATGAAACAAAACTCTTGACCTAGTAACTGAGGTTGCATGCCTCGAACCAGGTCTTCCACTCATTTTGGGGATGGATTGGATTAAAGCCAATTGTAATAAACTACGGGTCACCACTCCTTATGGACTCGAGCTAAAAAGAGCGTTGGAAATCGACGAGGTTACTGATTTCGCTGACTTTGATGAAGTACTTGCAGAGACTCAATATGTCGGATTAATTGAAATAGGGGAATGGGATTATCAGAAGTTTGCTAAAGGAGACGTTCGCAAGGTTATGAAAATAACAGCGACTGAAAATATCCATGAACTTGCTGATCGATTGCCAACACAGTACAGGGATTTTGTAAAAATCTTTGGAAAGGAGTTGCAATCCGCCCTTCCTATGCACGGTCTACAACATCAGGAAGGAATTATAGTTTGCCTTTAGTGGCATCCAGAGCGCCTGATGGGCCTACTGGCACCCACTGGCACTAAGACCTAGCAAACAATAGTACTTGTTATGGTGCTTGGCCAACAGCACAGCAGCCATCATTGGTATAAAGAAATAATTTTTAATGAAGAAGAAAAGGAAAGAGTCCCCCGTCAGGAAAACTATACCCCCTCTCCCCTGATGAATTGGAGCTTCTCAAAGAATACCTAGATGAGATGCTCCGAACCGGCAAGATAAGACCGAGCAAAAGCAGTGCTGGCGCTCCTATATTCTTCGCCAAACAGCCAAATGGCAAGCTCAGAATAGTCGTAGACTATAGAGGGCTCAATGCCATAACCAAAAAAGACAAGTATCCCCTACCACTTATGACTACCCTAATGGAACAAGTTGGTACTTCACAGGTTTTCTCCAAACTCGATCTCAAACTCGGGTTTAACCTACTCAGAATAGCAGCCGGAGACGAGTGGAAAACAGCATTCAAGACAAGATATGGCTTATACGAATATACAGTTATGCCTTTTGGGCTAACTAATGCGCCATCTGTTTTCCAGCGACATGTTAACAATATTCTATCGGAACGAATTGACCGAGGAATAGTTGTATATATTGATGATATCCTCATTTATACCCAAACAGAGGAAGAACATGTCGAGCTCGTCCGTTGGGTGCTGCAGAAACTAACGGAGAATAACCTTTGTGTCAATATAGACAAGTGTATCTTCCATGTCCCAGAAGTCGAATTCGTGGGATTTAAAGTAGGTACAAAGGGGATACAAATGGGGCAGAAGAAAGTCGAGGACATCCTCGCCTGGCAGGCTCCTCGGAACGTCAAAGAAGTGCAGAGGTTTATTGGTTTTGCTAATTTCTATCGCCGGTTTATTCAAGGCTTTAGTAGTTTGGCTTTGCCGATTCAGACACTAACGCACAATGGAGTTCCCTGGAACTGGACACAGCAGTGTCAACAGGCCTTCGATGAGTTAAAATATAGGTTCACTACCGCTCCAATACTATGCCATTATCACCCAGAACGACCGAAAATGATCGAGACAGACGCGTCTGATCTAGCAAAGCTGGTATTCTATCCCAAAAAGAACCAGATGGTCGTTGGCACCCAGTAGCGTACTATTCGAAACGCTTTATCCCAGCAGAACTTAATTAGATGTCCATGATAAAGAGATGGTCGTAATTGTCAATTGTTTCCAGAATGGAGACATTTTCTCATGGGTGCCCCGGAGGAGATAATTGTGTATACGGACACAAGAACCTTGAGTACTTTAATTCCACTAAGATACTCAATCGAAGGCAGGCCAGATGGGCGGAAATACAAGCCAGTTTAATTTTAGAATCATCTACCCCCAGGTGATAAAAATGGCAAAGCAGATGCACTTTCTCGTCAGGTTGATCCTGACCTCGAAGGAGGGGGAGAGAAGCAGGACCACACGATTCGGATGTTCAACCTGGTCAATTCCAACTAGGAACAAGTGAGGAGAGTCTAGTAACGCGCCGCATTATGGCAGTGAAGGCCTCACAAACGAAGAATCAAGTTGGTCAAAGGAGATCCAAGAGGCTGGCCTCAAGGATGACAAGTGGTTAGGGATTCGGAACGCGTTGAAGTTTGGCAAGGAGTATCCTGGACTCGATCATTACGGTTTAGAAGATGACATGGTAACCTATGAACGTCGCCTATATATACCTGACAACAATTCCCTTAAATTGAAAGTGGCTTTCCAATGTCACGATGCTAAAGTTGCAGGTCATTTCGGACATGACAAAACCCTCGAGCTTATGAAACGAAATTACTACTGGCCTAACATGGAAGACTGGGTACGAAACTACGTTCGCACATGCGATGCTTGCCAAAGAAACAAGACTGCAAGACACAAGAAATATGGCAAGCTCGTACCTCTTCCAATCCCCTATAGGCCGTGGGAACACATTTCGATGGATTTCATCACTGATTTACCACCAGTCAAAGGGTACAATCAGATCTGGGTTATTGTTGATAGGTTTACTAAGATGTCGCATTTCATTCCTTTAAAGAACCGGAAGGCAAAAGAGTTGGCTGGGATATTTGTCAAGGAGGTTTGGAGGCTGCACGGATTACCAAAGAGGGTTGTTTCGGATCGGGATTCGGTTTTACAAGTTCGTTTTGGATGGAGGTAATGCGGTTATTAGGAGTTGAGTTGGATAAGTCCTCGGCATATCACCCCCAGACTGATGGTCAAACCGAACGAGTCAACCAGACCCTTGAGCATTATCTACGGACGTATTGCTGTTGGGATCAGGATGACTGGGTCGAGTTATTACCATTTGCCGAGTTCTGTTATAATAACACTGTCCACTCTAGTACTAAACTCACACCATTCTTCGCCGCATATGCTCAACACCCAGAAAATAATTTCCAGAACCCAACCGAAGCCTCAACTGAATCGAACAACCCTGAGGCAGTCAAGACAGTCGAAACCTTGGACGCAATGAGAGAGGCTATGAGGGAGAACATGAAAGCAGCGCAGGACCGGATGTCCAAATACTACAATCTCAAGGTAGCAGAGAAGGAACCGACATTCAAAGTGGGAGATTGGGTTATGGTCAACGCAAAGAACATCAAAACAAGGCGTCCGACCAAGAAGCTTGACTACAAGTTACGAGGGAAGTTTAGAATTAAAGGCTTATTGGCACTTATGCCTATGAGTTAGAGCTTCCCCAAGTACAGGCAAAACTCACCCAGTTTTTCATATTAGTTTGTTGGAACCCTACCACCTTAATACGATTGCCGGCAGACGCTCACCAACACCCCCTCCAGTCGACCTCGAAGAATCGGAATACCAGGTAGAAAAGGTTAGGACGAGTGAGCTCAGGAAGGGACGGGTTATGTATTTAGTCTCTTGGAAGGGTTACGGTCCTGATGACGACACATGGGAACCATATGAGAACCTGAAGGATGGAGCAGCCGATTTAATTCGAAAATTCCATCTGGATAATCCTCGTAAGCCTCGGGACCCTGATGTTATCTTGTGAGGATTTTTCTTTTTTTCCTATTATTAGGCATTAGGTTTTTTGAATTATCTTTACGTTTTTGTTTTACCTGTATTTCTTATGCCATATTGTCCCAGGGGTGCAAAGAGACGTACGCAGCTATGTTTTGGCTGTTGTATATGAGGACTGGTCCTCAAGCCCCATCCATTGTTGTTAGTAGCAATAATGATTCTGATTGCATGATCAATTAGGTTCTTGCGGACAAGAACCTTAAGGGGGAGGCACTGTCACGGGGTGACATCCAGCCCTACCAAAGGTACTTGGGCCCTTATAGAACGACCCTAGAATCTATATGAACTCTAGGTACACTCTTAGCAGTGTGGTGCAAACGTTTCTAATACTTATCTATAAGAGTTAAGTATATGAAACGGGTATGAACCTTGGATAGTTTATAATCATCCTAGATGGTTAAGACCCTTATGGAACGTCCATAGACCCTTGAGGGAGCTACGGTTTAAGTTTCATAAGAATCCGATTAACGGTTCAATGTTATACTCAGATTAATATGCTGACTATATGCATATATATGCTAGCTATATTAGCTGTTACCCTGAAGTCTTGGCGTTACCCTGAATATTGAATTATTACCCTGAACTGCAGGAAAATAATTCGGTAAAATAACTAAAAAAATGAAGGACCGAGGGCGCACTTTAGACCAAAGTGCGTCCGGTGACACTATAAGGGAGTGCGCCCAGGACAGAGGCCAAAGGTAGGGCCAAAACATAAAGTTCTCCGAATTTAATGTTTCAAGGTTCTATCTAGGCCTACTCTTCGTCCTGATTCCATTTCTGCAATCCATTTTATGATCGGAGTTAAACTCATGGAGATATAAGACTTTTAATATGGTCATATAGGTCCACGAGGAGGTTTACTTATTATTGGTAATAACTCCGTGAATAATTTGGGTATCGAGATAAACTAAGATTCTATAATCTTCTATGCGTTGATACCTTTCCAATGGTAATCTACTTGTGACCCACGGTTCTCTATTCATAGAGTTATGTGCAGTTGAAAATTATTTTCAATGGACACTAGACACTATTAAGTGAATATTGCCGGAAACATAATTAGATGCCTTCGGATATTGTCGGATGGTAATTCGATAGTATCGGGGATTGGTAACGTATCTGGAATTGAATTTAGTTGTCTCGGATAAGAATTCTTTAATGGATAAGCGAGCTATAAGCGAAGTACGTATAACATGCAGACATGGAATATTCTCTATGTTCGGGTTAGTAACCTGTGACAACGAGTGCAGATAGCAACTGCATTAACAAAGGTGTGGATGGCATAACACTTAGGAAGAAATTCCAAGGTGACAGGTAGGCCCGCGTTTTATAAAATATTTTTATCATAAGAATATCTACAAACACGCGGGATATAAATAGTGCAAGTAGTTCCGGTTGAATTTATTCTACCACCAGCGAGTATTCGAAAGCAAGAGCACCTTGAGTACACGAAGCCTACAAAGTTCTAAGTCTTGAGTTAACTTTACGTTTAAGCGACATAGGATTTATTTTGTTGCGAAATAAGATCCGTCGTGAGGAACTACTGTTGGACTAAACTTTACTGCTATAGGATTGATATTCTGTGTTGCGGAATAGATATCGTTGCGGCAGGAAATTACGGCCGTCCTAATAGTCGCAAGAGCGCTATCAGTCAATAGGGCCCCCGTGACACTCAAGCAGCATCATCTGTTCAACAAAGAAGAATCAAAATCTTAGCTTCTGCGCAGTATCAACCAAGCATTAATGAATTTCACGTTATTCTCTGACATCCAGATAACTTAAAGAGATAAGAAATTCATCCTTCAGCTTAATACTTCACACCGATTTTGCAAAGAGATCCTTAATTCATCCAATGAAATATCGGCACACCACCTTCGTAGTCTTTTTCGAGTGCCGATATAGGAGCCCCTCATCATCAGTGTTTTTTTGTCCCTTTTTTTGCGTTTTTATTTGATAAAGAAAGAGAAGAAATAGCAGAAGAAGACAAATTGCGAGAAACAGAACTAATCAAAACAGGGTCAATATCCATAGGTTCCCCTTCATGTTCCTCCTTCCAACTGCCAACAGAGATGCCATTCCTTATAACACAAATAGAAAACCAATCTGCGAGACTATCGACCCGACGTACTAGATAGCCCGCATCCCTAACAGTCCGAATTTTCCCCATAATCCAACTCATCCTCCTCACAATATGCCCAAACTGAACCTCAAGTGGCTGCTACAGCCGCTCCTGCAGACACTGTCGCCACTTTCTTAGCTTCCTCCTTTCCCTTTCCCTTTCCCTTTGCCTTTGTCTCATCCGTAACCTTCCAACCGATTGAACAGTCACCCATCATGTGAGTTTTGTCCCCACACTTGATGCACTGTCCGTCTTCTTCCGAGCCTGTCTCATAGCATATGTAACCTATCTTGGCCAGGCTCTTTGGCTTTCTTGGAAGGGGTATCGGATTTGGATTTAGCCTTAGCATCAGGCTTGGTTTTTGCCTTTTGCTTTGGCTTGGTAATTCGGTCTTTGAGGTTTTCGGACTTCTTTTCAGCAGTCTTGGAGTATTGGACCTCCTTTTTCGCACCAGCAGCCTGTTCTTTTTGACGGAACTGGCTCTGTGCATGTGCCTCCCTAACCTTCTCATACTCAACCTGAGACCCGGCATTAGCAATTGCCTGAAAGCACATTTCTGTACTTGCTGGCACTTTATCGAGAATGTCTTTGTCAGTACTGACTCGGACCATATGGGCCCGAGTCTCAGGCTGAATAGCACTAATCAGGTGCTCCCAGAGCTGTTCCCGTGTAGTTCCGCTACCAACTGATGAACCCTGACACGAGCGATGAAATCTTTCATCAACTCACCTTTCTTTTGGAATTCCTTTCTGGAGGGAGACCTTTGCATCCCGCTTCTCATGCTGGTTCTGGTGTGCGTTTATGAATCACGTTTAAAGACATTAAACGTGTCCATTCAACCCATCCGGAGTTGGCATCTGGTGTTCGCTTTGTTGGTTTGCATAATACCAGGTGCTCGCACCTCCTGTAAGTAGATCCGCTACAAACAAGATTTTTTCACTATGAGTAGAGTAGGTTAGCGGCATGCGTTCAAAGGTGTGATCTACCTTCATTAGGAACTCCTTCAGCTTGCTTGAAGTTCCATGAACTTCGGAGGTAAGGGGAGGTTTCGGGTTCTTTCTTGTAGAAAGGACCGGGTTTTCTGGACTGGAGGTGGAGGAGGTGGAGGTGGTGGAGGTGGTACTGGACCTGTCCGAGTACCACGGATATGAAATCTTCGATATCATCATCAATTGATCGAGTTCGTTTTTGTGGGCGTTGTTGGCCAAGTGGCTGCTCTTGTAGGTCCTTGAGCTTTCGTTTGTGAGTTTGAATCGGCGAGAAGTTCTTCTACCGATTCCTTATTAGTCTCACAACTGCGAATACGATTATCCTGTTCTTGTTTAATCGCTTTCTGTGCCCAATCATTCAGCTTGCCAATATCTGCCTTGATACCATGAACTCTACCTTAGCTGCATCAATTATCGCCTCCGTGTCCTCCTTGAGCTTTTTGTCAGCTCTTGCCATTGGATTTCTAAAGTTTCCTTAATGGAAACTGTTAGCCTTTAACTGCATCTTCTTGCCCATCAGTTTGTCCTTTTAAGGCAGCTACTTCTTCAGTTACTTGCTGTCGCAGTAACTTTAGATCATCATAAGTAGCTTTCGCACCATTGAATACAATTGTGTGAGCTTCTTGGGCTTGTTTTAGAAAACTAGCCTGGCATTTAGACCTTCTGTAAGGTTCATAATTTGGCTCATTGCCGTTCGAATTCTGTGGCTCCATCACGAACTATTCTAGCCAATAATTCGTCATATTCTTGTTGGCTTAGTCCTGTGCGAGGGGGTCGAATTGGACTAGTGGGGTTGTGCGGGATGGCTTGTGAAGAGGCATTGCTGTTTGTTCATCGAGGTGGTCTTCGGGAAGGTAGGCCAAATCGATCAATTAATTCAGGTGGAAATGACTGTAACTCATCTGGACTATATATGGGTGTCTGAGGATTCTATCCCACGAGATAGATATCCTCCATTGGGATTCAATGAGATCATCTTCCGTATCTGTATCCGACTGTGGAAGATTGTGAGGTCTTTGTGTGATGCACGGGTGTGACATCTGGGAATGTAGGGGTTGGTAGGGCTGGCGAGGCCCTCTTGGTGTCTGGAACTAGACATGATTTAGATATAATAGCAAATGATAACGAGAATCACTGGCTACAAAGTAATGTCACGGGGGCCCTATTGACTGATAGCGCTCTTGCAACTATTAGGACGGCCGTAATTTCCTGCCGCAACGATATCTATTCCGCAACACAGAATATCAATCCTATAGCAGTAAAGTTTAGTCCAACAGTAGTTCCTTACGACGGATCTTATTTCGCAACACAAAATAAATCCTATGTCGCTTAAACGTAAAGTTAACTCAAGACTTAGAACTTTGTAGGCTTCGTGTACTCAAGGTGCTCTTGCTTTCGAATACTCGCTGGTGGTAGAATAAATTCAACCGGAACTACTTGCACTATTTATATCCCGCGGTGTTTGTAGATATTCTTATGATAAAAATATTTTATAAAACGCGGGCCTACCTGTCACCTTGGAATTTCTTCCTAAGTGTTATGCCATCCACACCTTTGTTAATGCAGTTGCTATCTGCACTCGTTGTCACAGGTTACTAACCCGAACATAGAGAATATTCCCATGTCTGCATATTATATTACTTCGCTTATAGCTCGCTTATCCCATTAAAGAATTCTTATCCGAGACACTAAATTCAATTTCAGATACGTTACCAATCCCCGATACTATCGAATTACCATCCGACAATATCCGAAGGCATCTAATTATGTTTCCGGCAATATTCACTTAATAGTGTCTAGTTCATTGAAAATAATTTTCAACTGCACATAACTCTATGAATAGAGAACCGTGGGTCACAAGTAGATCACCATTGGAAAGGTATGAGCATAGAAGATTATAGAATCTTAGTTTATCTCGATACCCAAATTATTCATGGAGTTATTACCAATAATAAGTAAACCTCCTCGTGGACCTATATGACCATATTAAAAGTCTTATATCTCCATGAGTTTAACTCCGATCATAAAAGGATTGCAGAAATGGAATCAGACATAGAGTAAGCCTAAATAGAACTTGAAAATTAAATCTGGAGAACT
>WHUX01000612.1:0-17249 GCA_015179025.1 Terfezia claveryi
TAAGGCATGTGACTCATTACTATGGCCACATGACTATCATTATGGCATGTGACTCATTACTATGGCCACATGACCCTTTTGTATAGCACCTACCTTCTGGTATGCCACCCTTTATTGTATTTATTTCCTTAGTCATCAGATCTCAGAGGAGTATAAATAGGCCACTGGATTCCCTCTGGAATCCACAAGAACAAGAAGCAAGCAAGCAAGAGCAAGCAAGCCTATATTCCGATCAGATCAAGATCATATAGCTTAGATAGCACAAATCATATAAGATAGATTACACCAGTTAATTACTGTTCCCTGGGAACGTCCCACATAGTAATCTCCCTACCCTTCTGAGGTCTTACCTCAGCAGAACCGAAATACACAAACGTCATGCCTACGGATATAGATTGTATAAAGGTACCGAATGAATACTGTCTAGTACTATTCATTACATTTTTTTTAACTCACTTACCTAATCTTTACTCTTAAATCCAAGGCCTGATCAACCTTCGGATACCTTTATTACACTCACAAGTGTATACAATTCGACACAAAGTGCACATATAAAATCGATATCGTTATTCAACTAGCTAGCCAACAAAAATCCAACAAACGAGACATCAGACTCTCAACTGCAGTACATCAACAAAAGACTTAGAAGCAAGCTAAGCAGAGCTCTAACGGGCAGTGGTATCCCACATTAAACAATCCCACCCTTTTCACAACACTTTTCCCAATAAGATCGACAACTCATCTTGCACTCCTGGCAACCGCCATTACATCTGTACCTGTAAATCCAGTACACCATTGAAAAACCGGCCCCCCAGGTCCCAGGAATAATTGGTCTAAACAACCAAGCATCACAATCCCAAGGCTCAAATCTCGCTGCCTCCACTGCAGCCATTTCCTCCAGAAAAGAATTACCTCCATCAGAACCTTCCTTAGGCCCAGACATCTCTACCAATACCTCTGCAACGTCTACCTCAACACACCAATCAGAAAACGTGACACTCTTGCCGGAAGAACTAGAACTAGATTCTAGACCAGTAGACGAAGAAAAACCAGGACCATAAGAAACATCAGGATCCTGACATCCAGCCTCACCAGCCGTGAGCCACCAGCCAAGAACCGTCAGTCGAACGGAGATCATAAGGATCATCAGCCACCACACCATCAGCACAGAAAGGTGCCAAAGAAGAAAAGTAACTCGACGATCGTATCGCATAACCAGCTGCATTTGGTTGTGGACAGACGACGAAATCAGACATAATGGTGAACTTAGTAAGAAGACTAAGAGGTCGAGACGGTTAACTATGTTACCCAAGATATTAAGAAATTAGTAGAAGAAACTCCCAGAAAGACCAAGATTTATAGTTCCTAACACAGAAGGGGAAATAAATCTGCCCATGATATAGAAATAGGAGAACCAGGTGGAGCAGGAACCAAACTATATTTTAGTATGGCTTTACCTCTCACACCAGAAGAATTTTGGGACAGACATCTTCCAACAATTGAGGAGATTTTGAAATATACTCGCTCAATGGGACATGCCCAACAGTATCATCCTGATGATACTCGACTCTTAATGGAAGCCATAGTAAAACACTATTTATGGCTAACACCTTACCCATTCAAAGAAAAGACTTAGAAATGAACGCATTTTTAAGTAAAGAATTAAGAAACCTGTTGTTCCACTTTTAAGGAAACCGAATTGGGTAATAAATAACTGGGAAGAAATAATGGCATTCATGATGAGCAGACTCATCTAGAAGAATCAGCACATACCGCAGAGGATTTTTTCAATCCTAGTAAAGAACTTCCAGGAGCGTTCCTGAGAACACAAAAGATCAATCGAAAGGCAAAGGTCGAGCACCTGAGAACCAGAAAGGAGGATTGGGTCAGCCAAAGAACAGACGACAAAGACCAACCACCAAAAGATATAGAATTACCAGAAGACGATGATGATCTAGACAGGACTAGACCAACAGAAGCAGAAAACGCAAGGAGGAGGATAAGACCCCGATGATAGTGGAATGATAGCTCGGACTCTGAAAGGCATCATCAGTTGCAAGTCAAACTCTTAAAAGAAAACCCAAATGAGGAAAATCAGTTGAACACAGCAATGGGAATCTACAACAGGAATGGTTACAACAGGTAATATAAAGCAAAAATGCTTTAAAAGGAATAAAGATTGATATCAGAAAAATTAAGAGGAGAAGACAAAAAATGGCAAGACTCACAATATTTTGACTCTTGGCCACAGCAATGCAATGTTGGTTTGTTATCAAAGGAATAGATTTGGAAGGCCTTCAGCTTTGGAAATTGGTGGATTCAGAATGGAAGGAAGTGCACTTACTACTTATAATCAATTCCTAAGAGAAAAGGAAAGAATGCGACATTCTTTGGTTCATACTAGCACTAAGGGATTTTCTGATACCCTCTACTAGTAAGGACATTTGTGGAAACGATGGGAGACAGCCACACATACAAGGACGGACGTACATGGGAATCAAACAGTTTGCCAACTGGCTTACTGAAATGCAAATCAAATTGATTGACAAGGATGGCAAACAATCAATATCGCAGGAAGTAAAAAGAAGAAAGTTTCTTAATCACCTGCTGCCATATATGTCAGCTACATTAATTCCTTTAATTAAAGAAGAATGGTCATATGATCAGCTTGTACATCAAGCGGAGTCATATAAGCTTCCAAGAAAGATATTGCCCCACCACACAACAAATACATTCCGATGACAACACTCTCGGAATGAAAATTGAGTCACGGTCCACAGGACCAGAATCAATGACCAAAAAACAGGATTTAATCCTAGCAGCAATCCCAACACCAAACCCAACACAGAAAATCGGAAGGACTCAGATTGGGACACCATCACAAAAAAATTGGATCAGAAGACAAGATGCAATTAATTAGAGACAAGAAATGTCTATGGTGTTGGAACCCTGGACACTCCTACAAGGACTGTAGGAAACGAAAAAATAAGGTACCCATGCGTACAGCCGCACAAGATTTAGCTATGCCGATAGCCACCAAGGATAAAAACAACAAGGATAAAATCAAGGAATGACCCTTGTCAAGACAGGTACCAGATTTTAGCAAGGTATTCGTTAAAGCTAACGAACACCCCGCACTAGCTTTAATTGATCTCCAAACAAAGGGAGGAGACTTAATTAATTCTCAATTTGTACACCTATACAAAATACCGACTAGAAGTATCGAGAAGAAATCATTAAGTACTGCAATTAAAGGCTCAAAAGGAATGATAGACAAAGCTTGTACTATCAAACTTGATTGGATAGGTTATGTAGAAGAAAACATTCTATGTAGCTCATTTGACTGGATGGGACATGATACTAGGAGAACCTGCTCTCAGCAAAGTGCGAGCAATAATTCCTGCCCATCAGGAACCAGTTACTATCCAACCGGAAAACATTCCACGATTCCAGCTAAGTGTATGGAAGGGATCTAGAACCATGGCGAATGGTATAAGATCAGCGTATACACAGGTCAGCTGTGAATCAGTTACAGATTATAGTGAACCAGATAATTGGGAAAATATTAGTGACAGAAGAAACCATTCAGAAAGAGAACTCGTGACAGCTGTTTCTACGGTACAGAAACAATTCAACCCTGTAACGGAGTTTCCCTTATTATTTCCCAAGACAATTCCATGGGAATTACCCCACTAAGAAAATTAATCACTCTATCAAACCAAAAGCAGGAGCTACTTGGATACCAAAATGGCGACCCTCAGGACATCGATTTAGACAACAAATCCATGACAAATTAGTCGAAGAAGAAGCATCAGGTGCATATATAGAGTAGAAAATGACACAAATGCTGTAGTCATGTTCACTATCCCTAAACGAGATAAACCGGAAGAAGCCAGACATGTCAATGACTGTCGAGACGCAATTTAGCGAACCGGACCACACCCATTGCCAGATATTAATGAAGCAATTGAACTAGTAGCAGGAAATCCCATTTGGACTAAGCTCGACTTAGCTGACGGATTTTTTAATATCAGGAAAATAAAGAATCTGAGCAACACTCTACCTTTTTATGTCACATGGGATATTTCAGAAGTAGAGTTATGCAACAAGGGGATCGTAAACCTGCTACCATGGTTCGCATTATGCATGAAATTTTTAAGGACATGGTCTATAAAAATTTAATCATCTATATTGATGATATTATTATATTCTCCAAAACGTATGAAGAACATGTAGAATTATTGAAGAAAGTACTTCAATCTACAGGACGAGAAATTCTATCTCAAAGAAAGCAAATGCCAGTTCTTTACTCCAAGATTGGAAATCTTAGGACATGTTTTGACATCAGATGATTACATGTAGACCCGAAGAAGAGGACTACTATATTAATATTTCTAACTCCTACAAGAAAAAAGATTTTAGAGGATTCCTTGGAATCATTAATTATCTTAGCAGATTTATTTCTGACTTGGCATCGTATACAAGCACCCTGTCAGAACTGCAAGGAGAAACAAAGAAATGGGAATGGACAGATACTCATAATGCAGCTTTGAAAAACTTAAGGAACTCGTGAATTCCCACATGTTTTAAAACCCTGGAATAATGAATCTACTGAACCCAAATATTTAGTCTGTGATACTAGTGATGTAGACTAGGATTGGATAGGTCAAGGACCGTTGACGTACATCAACCATCATGCTCCACTCTAGAAAATTTAATCCACAAACTCAATTATCCTAACTTTCAAAAGGAATTATTAGCGATTATTGACTCATTGAAATTTTTTGAAGCACAATTAAGAGGTCACAAGTTCACTACCTTACCGACCACAAACCATTAGTAACCTTCCATACTAACACCTGCAAGTTAAAAATTGAGGGATGGCAAGATTACCTAATGGAATTTGATACAGACATACAGCATACTGAGGAAAGGAAAATTTGATAGCAGATCTCTATGAAGAAAGCATAAATACTTGGATACTTTCACTACTGAGGATGATTATATTTCCAACAGCATCATCCTCCTAACCATACCTACAACCACAACATCTCTACCAACACTTTAAAAACTTTCCACTTACCAGAAACCTCCACTCAAACAATATGGTTTCTCGTGGAGCTATCAATTTCAAGCATATCGACTGCGACTTCAACAAATATCATAGAAGAGCCGAAGAACTTGGACACCATATCTTCTGTCCATACTTTGAGGCATCCCGAAAGAAAGTGAATATGATATGATAAAGGAAGAAGAGTCCTCAGATGATGAGACTCTATCCACCATACCAGAAGAAGTTTTTGCGGGTATGATATGTACCCAATATAAACAAAACAAACCTTTAACAGTTCTTGACTAAGATATAGGCCTCCATCTTCTAAAAATATTCAACAAAACACCCTCACTCTTGAAGAAGTAAAGGAAATTGCTATCAACCTGGCTCATAGCAATTGGCAATAACATAAAAGGATGCACTAGTCCTTTTGCCGAGATTTTTACTATCTAGCTCATGGCAGCTCCTACGCTATAAACAACCACATGTTCACTATCGAAACATGTAATTTACAAACACAGGACATGGCAGTTTGAACTGTGACCTGACAGCCTCAGTTCTTAAGAAGGAGAAGGAATTCCTTATGACTCGTATTGCGCATCTCGTATCCTGAGCCTCAAAAGGAACTAGCACCAGTACAACAAACGCCAGCTTATCCACCTCCACAAGCTCTCAGAGAGAGCTATCCAAGAAATCAGAAATGGCAAAAAGATGGATTACCAACAACAACATACCACTCTCCAACCCAGCATTCAGTTCAGTAACCCTACCGAACAATAAGCACCCGACAAATGGAACAGGAGATCATAAACTCCTGTTGCCCCACAACAACCATGGAATATACCTCAACAACCAGCTGCAACGCACTAGCAGTAACGCATTCCAATCAACACCGCCACCGCCATCACTACTTCTAAAAAGCGAGTAGCCATTGACGAAGATTTACCCTCTTCTTCATTCAAGACACCAAAACCTCGACAGCGTTGTATTTCTGTAAGTTTCAGGACATAATGCTTCTACATGCAAGGAGAAGAAACCCACCATCAATGACTTCAACATAAGGATCGAACCGACCCTCAACAAGCTCATTGAAGAGAAAATCAGCGACGGATGGGAAGATGACAAGAACTTCATCACATATGGCTTGACCAAGTACAGGTATGAAAGCCGCATATCAATCATGCATGAGAGTATGTCCTATCTGGAAGAACTACTATGATACCTTTGTGAACTAAGGATCATAGAAGAAAAGATGGATTTTTGTATGTCAAGAACCGACAAGGACAATGGAGATTAGTCTTGCCCTCTACCTTTAACATCGAAGGTAAGAACTATCTCGAATTGGTTATTAAAGATGCACATGAAGCAACCGCTCATGGTGGCATTGAAAAAACAATGAAATATCTTACTGACCGATATGATTACCAGTCCTTTGCAGAACCAATAAGGACTATATCAGAAGTTGTGATACTTGTCAAGACAAAGTATTCCAACAAGGCGCCACTTGGACTCGTAACCCATTACATGTACTAAGTAGGCCATGGACTGACATATCGATGATTTTCTTAAGTAGTACCTGTGTTTACTAAGTGTTCAATTTTATACCTGAATATTCCTGTTGAAGAAGATTATGTAGTTTGTATTTCATGACTTTGGACGATTGTCATAGACAATCAGGATTCAAGTTTCTTATTCCTGTCTAAGATAATTTCATAGCAGAATAATGTAGTACTACTTTTGATACTTATATAGTCCCTATGGGATACCCTTTTTGTATTGTTTTTTGACCGCGACACTCTTTTTATATCAACGCACTTTCAAGATTGGGTTATTATCATGGGATATACTCTATAACATTTATAGAATTGATACTTACTAGTAATATTCTGTATATGGTATGTAGTCAACAGCCTCCTAATTTATAGTAGGCCTATACTGAAATATTTCCCAAATTTGTATATAAGGATAACTTCTTAAATAGATTCAGGATAGTTAGTAGATTGTAGATAAATGATTGTTTTTCTATTTTTGAATAATACTTTTGTAATATAAAGTAACAGCCTTTTATTATATACAAAATCCTAGTGCCTATATCATTATAATAAATAGTACTAAAGTATTCATTCCATACTATTCATACAATCTATATCTATAGGTACGGACGTTTGTATATTTCAGTTCTACTGAAGTAAGACCTCAGAAGAGTAGGGAGATTACTATGTAGGACATTCCAGAGGGAACAGTAATTAACTGGTATAATCTATTTTATATGATTTATACTATCTAAGCTATATAATCTTAATCTGATTAGTATATAGGCTTGCTTGTTACTGTGTGTTTGTCTGCTTCTTATTGTGGATTTCAAAGGGAATCTAGTGGCCTATTTATACTTCTCTAAGATCTAATGACTAAGAAAATAAATACAATAAAGGGTGGCATATCAGAAGGTAGTATACTATACAAAGGAAGTTATGTGGCTATAGTAATAAGTTACATACTCTAAACAATAGTCATGTGGCCATAGTAATAAGTTACACACTCTAAATAATAGTCATATGGCCATAGTATAAGTTACATGCCTTAGACAAAGGTTATGCAGCTATATAAGGGTGTGCTCATATAGCAAGTTCTATGGAATTTCCCATAGCAAATTCCACATGCTATAGATACTTATAAAGTAGTATAAAATAGTAGAAGCTAGTCCTTTGACTAAGGCTTAGTTAATAATATAGTAGTAATATAGGAAATACAAAAGTATATAATCAATTATAGGGGCAATAAAACAACATTCTTTATTATACTTTCTCTAAATAGAAGATTTCCTATCCTTACTTCTCTCACTCTGCTAAATTGGTTTTTATAGCATCCTAAATTAATGTATTATTAATATATCAGCATTATATAAATATCCTTAGTATTTCCTTAACTCATAATTCTATCTCATTCTTATTGGATGAGAGCTCAAGTCTCATCTCTAGTTTGTTGTCCTTGTTTTCTTTGATATCTCTTGAATGTATTTTCCATACTTCTAGTCATCCAGAAGTCTTAGAGAATTTCAGTACTGATATCTTTTAGTATTTATCTAGAAATTATATTTAGGAGAGTATTTGAGCCATCTGACCTTATATTGTCTTTTTCTGGTTTGAGGAGCTTTCTAAATTCTAATACCTTTTCAACTTCATAATGATTATCTTGAATTGGTCCTGGTTCTTGAGTTTATCTATAAGGAACTAAGTAGGATTATTTTATAGTAGAGTTTGAGTTTACTAATATAAAAAGTATTATATATAAGATAGAGGTCAGATTGACTAGATAGGTTTAGGCTATAATTATTACATTTTTGATTACTAGAAATAATAGGAAATGGACCTAGCTATTTTGGTTGAGTTTAGATAAGATATTTGATAAGTTGATATTTTCTGAGGAAAGTTAACCTATTGTCCGACTGAAAATTTGGCTATATTAGGTAGTCATTTATTCACTTAAGATACTTGAGTCTTCTTAATGTCATATAGATTTTTTAAATTTATTCATGATGTTCATTTGCTAGTACATATACATTAATGAGGTATGGAAGTATCAATATACTAAAATGTGCATTAAATCTAAATAGTATGGAAAAGGTGCTATTCTATTTAGTAGCATTATACTTAGAGTTACATTTCAACTATATCTTTGGTAGTTTCTATAGCCAATCAAATTCTTTAATTTACAGGCTCTTGCTACTTGCAGAATTTCTTTGTTTATAATATCTGATTGTCCATCTACATATGGATGATATATGGTAGACAATCCAACCTTAATTCCTTTATTTCTAGCCTAATCTTGAAAAATGCATTGATATAAAAGAGTGTCATAATTAAAAACAATACAAAAAGGTATCTCATAGTCGGGACTATATGAGTATCAAAAGTAGTAGGATATTGTTCTACTATGAAATTATTTGAGATAGAAATAAGAAACTTGAATCCTGATTGTCTATCAATAATTATTCAAAGTCATGAAATACAAACTATATAATCTTCTTTAATAGGAATATTCAAGTACAAAATTAAACACTTAGTAAACACAGGTGCTAACTTAAGAAAATCTATCGATATATCTGTCTATAGCCTACTTGGTACATGTAATAGAATTACAAGTCTAAGTGGTACCTTGTTGGAATACTTTGTCTGTTTACAAGTATTACAACTTCTGATATAGTCCTTAGTTAGTTCTGTAAAGGACTGGCAATCATATCAGTTAGTAAGATATTTTATTGTTTTTTTCAATACTACTATAAGTAGTTGCTACATATGCATCTTTAATAACTAATTCGAGATAGTTCTTACCTTTAATATTAAAGGTAGAGGGCAAGACTAATCTTTATTGTCTTTATCAGTTCTTGATATACGAAAATCTATCTTTTCTCCTATAATCTTTACTATTTATAAAGGTATTATAGTAGTTCTTCCAGATAGGACATACTCTTATATATGATTAATATATAGCTTTCATACCTGTACCTTGATCTAGTCAATGTGTAATGAAGTAGTCCTTATCATCTACCTATCTATCACTAATATGTTTCTCTTCAATGAGCTTGTTAAGAGTCAGTTTGATTCTTTGATTGAAGTTATTGTTAGTATGTTTCTTCTCCTTCTCTATAGAAGTATTATGTCTTAAGAACTTATAGAAATTACAATGCTGTCTAGAAGTCTTGATGTCTTGAATAAAGGAGGGTACTAGGTCTTTGTCAATAGCTACTTACTTTTAGGAATGAGTAGTAATAGTGGCAGTATTGATTGGAATAGTGTTGCTGCTGCTAGTAGTTGTAGCTGGTTGTTAAGGTGCATTCTATAGTTGTTGAGAGGTAACAGGAGTATCCTTGATCTCTTGTTCTATTTGTTGGTTGCTCATTCATTCGGTAGGGTTACTAAACTGAATACTGGGTTAGAGAAAGGGGTATGTCGGCTTGTTAGTATTCCATCTCTTTGCCTATTCCTTAATTTTATAGATAGCTTCTTCCCAGCTAAGAGCTTGTAGAGGTAGATATGCTAGTATTTGTTGTACTGGTGCTAGTTCCTTTCGAGACTCATTTGCAGATATAAGATATACAATATGAGTCATAAGGAATTCCTTCTCCTTCTTAAGAACTAAGGCTAACAGGTTATAGTTTAAACTGCCATGTCCATAATAGTTGTAGATTGTACATATTTCAATAGTGAACATGTAGTTGTTTATGGCATGGGAACTGCCATAAGTTGGACAGTAGAAATCTTGACAAAAGGACCAATACATCCTTTTGTGTTGTTGCTAGTTGCTATAAGTTAGGTCAATAGCAATTTTCTTTACTTCTTCAGGAGTGAGGGTATTTTATTAAATGTTTTTAGAAGAGGAAGGCCTATATCTTAGTCCAAGAACTGTTAAAGGTTGTTCTTGTTTATATTGGATAAATGATCATACCTGTTGAAAACTTCTTCTGGTATAGTAGATAGAGTCTCATCGTCTGAAAACTCTTCTTCCTTTATCATATCATATTTACTTTTTTCATTCTAGATGCCTTCAAAGTATAGACAGAAGATATAGTGTCCAAGTTTTTTAGCTCTTCCACAATATTTATTTAAGTCACAATCGATATGCTTGAAGTTAATAGCTCCATGAGAAACTATATTGTTCTGAGTAGAGGTTTCTGGTAAATGGAAAGTTCTTAATACATTGGTAGAAGAAATTATGGTTATAGGTATAGTTAGAAGGATTAATGCTATTGGAAATATAATCATCCAGTAGTAGGAGTGTCTAAGTATTTATGCTTTCTTGATAGAGTATCTGCTATTAAATTTTCCTTTTCTGTAGTGTGCTGAATATCTGTATCAAATTTCATTAGGTAATCTTACCATCGCCTCAATTTCTGACTTATAGATATTTGTGTAACTATAGAAGGTTACTAATAGTATATGGTCAGTAAGGATAGTAAACTTGTGACCTCTTAATTGTACTTTAAAAAATTTCAATGAGTCAATAATTATTAATTCCTTTTGAAAGGTAAGATAATTGAGTTGGGCTGGATTAAATTTTCTAGAGTGGAAGCATGATAGTCTGATATATGTTAACAGTTCTTACCTATCCATGATCCTAGTTCTATATCACTAGTATCATAGACTAAATATTTAGGTTCAGAAGATTTATTATTTAGGGTTTTAAAACATGTAGGGAATTTACAAGTTCCTTAAGTTTTTTAAACACTATATTATAAGTATCTGTCCATTCCTATTTCTTTATTTCTTCTTGCAGTTCTGACAAGGTGCTTGTATACAATGCCAAATCAGGAATAAATCTACTGAGATAATTAATAATTCCAAAGAATCCTCCTAAGATCCTTTTTTCTTGTAGGAGTTGGAAATGTTAATATAGTAGTCCTCTTTTTAGGTCTACATATAATTATCTGATATCAAAACATGTCCTAAATTTCTAATCTTAGAATAAAGAACTAGTATTTACTTTCTTTGAGATAGAATTTCTCATCCTATAGATGTTGAAGTACTTTCTTCAGTAATTCTATATGTTCTTCATATGTTTTGTAGAATATATTAATATCATCAATATAGATGATTAAATTTTTATAGACTATATTCTTAAAAATTTCATGTATAATGCAACCATAGTAGCTGGTACATTACAATCCTCTTATTGCATAACTCTATTTTTAAAATATCCTATATAATATAAAAAGTAGAGTGTTACTCAGATTCTTTATTATTCTTAATATTAAAAAATCTATCTGCTAGGTCTAACTTAGTCTAAATAGGATTCTCTGCTACTAGTTCAATTGCATCATTAATATCTGGTAATGGAGTATAGTCTGGTTTGATAGCTAAATTGTAGTCTCGACAGTCATTAATGTAATCTGACTTCTTCTAGTTTATCTTATTTAGGGATAGTAAACATAACTACAATAATTTATGTTATTTTTCTACTCTATATATGTGACCTGATACTTCTTCTTCGACTAATTTGTCATGGATATATTGTCGAAATCAATGTCTTGAAGGCTACTATTTTAGTATCCAAGTAGCTCTGGCTTTTGGTTTGATAAAGTAATTAATCTTTCTTAGTGGTGGCAATTCCCATAGAATTGTCTTGGGAATAATAAAGAAAACTCCATTATAGGGTTGAATTGTTTCTGTACTATAGAAACAGCTGTCATGAGTTCTCTTTCTGAATTGGTATCTTCTACGTTACTAATATTTTCTCAATTATCTAGTTTCACTATAATCTATAACTAATTTATAGTTAACCTATGTATATACTAAATCTTATACTATTTGCTATAGTCTAGATCCTTCTTATACACTTAGCTAGAATTGAAAAATATTTTCTGGTTAGATAGTGACTAGTTCCTGATAGGCAGGAATTATTACTTATACTTTGCTGAGAGCAAGTTCTACTAGTATTATGTCTCATCTAGTCAAATAAGCTACATAGAACATTTGTTCTCCTACATAACCTATCCAATCAAGTTTGATAGTATAAGCTTTGTCTATCATTCCTTTTGAGCCTTTAATTGCTATACTTAATGATTTTTTTCTCTATACTTCTAGTTAGTATTTTGTATAGGTGTACAAATTAAGAATTAATTAAGTCTCCTCCTTTTATTTAGAGATTAATTAAAGCTAGTATGGGGTGTTCGTTAGCTTTAATAAATACCTTGCTAAAATCTGATACTTATCTTGACAAGGGTTATTCCTTAATTTTATCCTTATTATTTTTGTTCTTGGTAGCTATTGATATAGCTAAATCTTATATGACTATATACATGAGTACTTTATTTTATCATTTCCTATAATCCTTGTAGGAGTATATAGGATTCCAAAACCATAGACATTTCTTGTCTCTAATTAATTGCATCTTTATCTTCTGATCCAAATTTTTTGTAATAGTGTCCTAATCTGAGTTCTTACAGTTTTCTGTATTGGCTTTGGTACTGGGATTGCTGCTAGAATTAAATCCTGTTTTTTGTCATTGATTCTAGTCCCTACATGAACTATAACTCTAATTTTCATTTTAAGAGTGTTGTCATCGAGATGTATTTAGTATAGGTAGTAGAGCAATATCTTTCTTTGAAGCTTCATATGATTCTACTTGATACACAAGCTGATCATATAACTATTTTTCTTTAATTAAAGGAATTAATGTAGCTGATATATATAGCAGTAGGTAATTAAGAAACTTTCTTCTTTTTACTTCCTGTGATATTGATTGTTTACCATCTTTGTCCATTAATTTGATTTGCATTTCAGTAAGCTAGTTGGTAAACTATTTAATTCCCATATAATATCTGTTCTTATATAGTGTAGCTGTTTTCCATCATTTCCATGAAATGTTTTTACTAGTGGAGAGAATTAGAAAATCCCTTAGTACTAGTATAAATCTAAAGAATATCATATTCTTTTCTTTCTTTCTTAGGAATTTATTATAAGTAGTAAGCGCACTTCCTTCTATTTTGAATCTAACAATTTCCAAAGCTGAAGCACCTTCCAAATCTATTTCTTTAATAACCAACTAATATTATATTGCTATGGCTCAAGAGTCAAAATATTTTAAGTCTTGCCATTTTTTGTCTTCTCCTCTTATTTTTTCTGGTAGATTAATCTTAATTCCTTTTAAAGCATTAGTTGATTTATGGTTACTCATTGTAACCATTCCCATTATAGATTTCTATTGCTAGTGTTCAACTGATATTCCTCATTTAGGTTTTCTTTTTAAGGTTTAATTTATAACTGACAATGCCTTATCAGAGTCTAAGCTATTACCTCTACTATCATCAGGGTCTTATCCTCCTTCTTACATTTTCTACTTCTATTTGTCATAACTGTATTCTTAGTCTTGATTTGATACTCGAACAGGCTTGTTCGGGGTATCATGCTGTTTTGACACTTGAATAGGCTTGTTCGGGTGTCATTGATGGGTTATCGTTACCTTGCTTGGCTTCCGAGATAAGGGATCTTGGAAAGCTTATTCCTTCCGTTGCACTAGCTTGGAATTATATATATATAGCTTCTGTCCCTCGTACTGTCATTGGATCCCTATCCAATGTCTTGTATATCTAATACAGGACCTTGCCTCTCCCAGTGCTTGTGCATCTCCCTTGTGCACCCCCTTATCTCGTAAACAGCTCTGCAGCACAGCTGCCTCCCTTCAACACACGTAGCAACTGCCTTCGTGTATCTTGTGTCTCTTGCCCTCTATCTCTCTCACCCTCACCCTTGCCCCCGTCCTAGCCTTTTCCCCTAGTCACACACATAGTATTCCTACGTGAGTGTCACCCTAGCCTTGCCCTTGCTCCAGCGTACCCCTTGGTCGCCTTGTCCCAGAGCCATCATTATACTACATTAGATCTTCTCGACCAACTGGTATACTGTCATGTCCGGAACCCCTTCACCCGCTATCAGGTTTCAAACCTGGAGGAGCTCTCCCATACCCTCAGGCTTGAACGAGTTGAATGCCTACTGTCGAGAAATTATCAACATCTTCGAAGCCATGGATACCATCAGGGCCGAACTCAGCAACAGCCTGGCCATGGCTGAACGAAAATTGAGATCTGCTGACGAAGAGATCACGGTCCTCCAGACCGATCTCGACCATGTGAACCTTGCCCTAGCTATCAAAAGGACCACGGTCCAAAACCTCAGCTAGGCCCTAGCAAACCTGGCAATACTAACAACAACAGCAGCCAGTAACAACAAGACCGAAAGCATCCCGACTCCCCCCAAGTTCAATGGGGATTGGGTTCACCTACGAGCCTGGAAAAATGATGTCAATCTCAAGCTGAACAGGGATTCTGCCAGGTTTCCGTCAGAACAACATCGACTGGTATAACGTTTTCGCCTTGCTGGAGGAGAAAGCTTATGATCAGATCCAGCCATATGTCCTCAAAACCAGGATCAAGCTTGATGATATCTCAGCTCTTTTCACAATCCTGGATAGGGCATTCGGGGACCCCGATGCCATTGGCACTGCCAGTAGCGCCCTCTGAGCCCTCAGGTAGAAAAACACTGATCTGTCCACTTATGTGGCAGAATTCTCGAGACTGGCAGCAGAGGTCCGATGGAATGACCAGTCCAAACTGGAGCAATTCCAGGAAGGGCTAAATGACGAAATCCAGCAGGCCATGGTCAACCTCCCGGAAGCCAAAACCCTTGATGAATTGATTGACTAGGCTTCCCAGGTGGAACAGCAGATGTTCTGGCTCCGCAACCACCCCACGTTCAGGTCAGCACCCCATCTCCCACAACCCCAGCCTCAGCAACACCATGCCACCAAAATAGCTCAGGCCCCTGCCAATAAACTAGCACATCCATTATTGGTGGCAGGAGGCCACCACTATGGACCTATCATCGGGAAGGCCTCGACTAACCCAGGAGGAAAGGGACCACCACCACACTAATAGGTTGTGCATTGCGTGTTGAAAAGGGGACTACTTTGTTGCGGCATGTCCCTCTGACAAAACCACTCCCTGGCCACTCATACTATCTCGGAAGCCTGGATTGAGGAGATTGATGAGACGGGAAAAGCTCTGTCCTTGCCTAGTCACTGACATAGCAAGGGACTGCTCTATGCCATTTGTCTTTGTCTGCATTTTCTGTTTTTTTCTACTGTTGACGAATCTTGCTTGTTCAGCGAGCATTTTGTTGTATCTATCTCCCTCAGAATCAATGATAGAATAATCAATACGTTAGCAATTATAGATTGCGGAGGTTCAGGAATTGCATTCATTGACCAAGCCTTTGTCAGTAAATTTTCTATACTCACATTCAAGCTCAAAACCCCTCGTGTCCTGAATATCATTGACGGTCGACCCAACTCCTCTGGAGATATTACCGATATTGTGCTTGTCTGCCCTGGTGGGGGATCACTCCGAGGCCAACCTCTTCATGTTCGTCACTAAGCTAAAATACCCAATTGTCCTCAGAATCCTCTGGCTCAGAATGTACGATGTATCGGTCAGCTTTGGCTCATACACCCTGTAGTTCAATAGCCAGTATTGCCAAAAACACTGCGAAATCCAAAAGCCATGGTTACTGGGCTGTGTGCCTTGCCACCCCGATAACCCACCCAACCCAGGTGGTACTTTCGGCATACGCACATCGATGTCAATCCCCCTGATTCCCCCTTTCCACCCCTGTACCTACTGTTCCCCCTGTTTCTCCAATTCCCCAATTCCCCCTATTGTACCACCTCCAAAACCTCTGAATGTTAGCTTTATCAGAGCAGGGGCTTTCGCTTACCTCACTAGGAGGCACAAGCTGAAGGCTCATGCCCTGTCTATACATGAGGTAAACTGGAGATTAACAAGATGAGGTCTAAGGAGGAGTGGAAGTCCATGGTCCTAGGCGAATACCACGAATTCATTGACCTATTCTCGAGAAGGCTGTAGAAAAGCTCGTACCCCACCAGCATATGACCACACTATTCCGCTGATAGAGGGTAAGACCCCCCCCTATGGGCCCCTCTATGGAATGTCCTAGTTAGAGCTGGAAGCTTTGAAGAAATACTTGGAAGAAAACCTCAACAAGAGCTTCATTCGCCATAGCTCCTTACCAGTAGATGCTCCAGTGCTGTTCATAAAGAAATCGGATGGCTCTCTCTAGTTGTGTATCGATTACCGGGGCCTAAACGAGATAACGGTCAAAAACAGGTACCCCTACCTCTAATCCAGGAGAACATTAGCCAGGCTTTCCAAGGCAAAATAGTTCACTAAATTGGACTTGCGAGGGGCATACAACCTGGTATGGATCGCCGAAGGGGAGGAGTGGAAAACGGCCTTCTGGACACATTACGGCCACTTCGAGTCAAACGTCATGCCCTTTGGCCTAACCAACGCCCCTGCCTCCTTCCAGCACTTCATCAATAACACCTTACGGGACTTTCTGGATGTGTTCTACAATGGCCTACCTCAATGATATCTTGATTTATTCAGATACCCTAGTGGAGCACAAGATTCATGTCCGGCAGGTATTGGAGAAGCTGGAGCAAGCTGGGTTGTACCTCAAGCCCGAGAAATACCAATTCATGTGCAGGAGGTTAAGTATCTAGGGTTGATCATCACCACGGAAGGTATTAGAATGGACCCCACCAAAGGTCACTGCCTTCAGGAATGGGAAATCCCAGCAAATCTCAAGGATGTTCAGGCCTTCCTGGGATTCGCCAACTTCTA
>WHUX01000613.1:0-17183 GCA_015179025.1 Terfezia claveryi
GCAAACTGATATCGTTACAGATGAATGACCCATCACCTGCGATCGCAGGTGATAACAACTGAACACATGGTGTACATCCACCAAGAAATTGGGCAATCCTACAATGGGATGTTGTGGCTATATACTTACAAGCCCTCCTTGAACATGATGTCTATATTACTGATATAAATGAAAAAGGAGAAGTTGAGTACTGGAAGCTCGATAAAGCTCTCAATGGCCTAAAGCAAACAGGCCTAGAATAGTTCAAAACTCTCTGCGAAATCCTTAGTACATTAGGAATGCACCAATATATTAGGGACGAAGAACCTACACCGGAAAACCCCAACAACTACCAGATTATTATTGCACCATATGACAACCTCCTCAGAATCGCCCCTACAGAAGAAATCTTGATAAAATAGAGAGAGGCATAGAAGGAAGAGTGAGCTGGATAAAAGGGGAAAACCATTGAACATGCTTGGGATAGAACTGCATTGGTCAGAAGGACAAGTAATACTAACACAAACTCGCTTGATAGAATCGATGAAACAATAGTACCTAGGGAAGAATGAGCAAAGTGGCAGAACACACTTGCTTCCCTTAAATCCACTCTCGTATGTGGCAAGTAAAAACACTGAGAAACACCTCCAAGGTATTAAGCAATATAGGGGGACTATTATTCTAGTACAATGAAGCGACCAGAGATCTCAGTCCATGTCAACCTATTGGGAAGAAGAACGAAGGATGCAAGCATGGAAAACTGGAAGATGGTACTGGGAGTCTTGAGATATTTGTCCTCTACCAAAGCTGATGGGCTTACCTTAAAGAAAGCCGACGATCTGGAAGTAAGAATATATGCAGATATGGCTTACAGGGGAGAAGGATCTTGATCCCAGACTGGAGCCCTCATAATAATTGGCAAACAACTGATTGGATAGTACAGCAGGAGGCAGGATATAGTCTCTCACATAATAATGGAAGCAGAATATATAGCAGACTGTGAGGGAGTGAAGGATGCCAGCTAGATGCAACAGTTCCTCCAGGAACTAGGAATCAAAATTATGCCGACCCTCTATATGGACAGCGAGGGAGCCTACAACCTAAGCAAGGCCTCAAATTTGCTTGAAGGAGTTGCCACATCGAACACCGATTCTACTATCTCCAACAACAATAACGAGCGACAAGCTCAAAATAGTATGATCCCTGAAGAAGAGAATCCAGCCGACCTACTCACCAAACTCCTCCCAATGATAACCTTGACTAGATGGAAGGAGTTATGGATGAGTACCTCAGAAGCTTAGGAGAAGCTGAAATTCCGATCCTTGATATAACTAAAGGACAGTTAGAAGAAATGGGATTTGGGACATAGACGTTCGAGTAAGAAGAAGTGTGGGAAATACTCTCACATGGCATAAGCCGATATTACGGGAAATGCAGAATATCCCAGAATAGCCAATTGGGTGGAATAGGGTATGAAGTCAGGATCTGAATATAGCAAATTGGGCAAATACTGCGAAGGATAAAAGAGCCGGAAAGTATGTGGGAAAAACATCTCTTTTGTAGCAGAGCACTGGGACCATAGCAATAAGCCTATAGCGATATCTAGATAACTCTCTTCTCTGAATATACATGATTAATTATCTTCACAATTCCTTTGCTATATAACCTCATAATCTTAAAGGGCAGTAGGGCTGCAGAGACTAGTAGCAAGGCAAGGAGATACACAAGTAGGGTTCACTGATATATGGAGAGGCAAGGTCTGTATTGAGTATACAAGACGTTAAATAGTCCAATGTCAGTACAAATATATATACATATTAGCTTATCGAGCCAAGGCTGACTATGGGAATAAGCTTCTCGAGATAGACAATCTCCTCTCTGAACGAAGATAATAACAACAATAATGAGAGTCAGACAGGAATCCGTCCAACTCTCAAAAGGGCCTAGAACTGCAGGAAAGGAAAATTTGATAGCAGATGCTCTATCAAGAAAGTATAAATACCTCAACACTCTCACCACTGAGGATGATTCTATCTCTAGCAATATTAATCCTTCTAACTATACTTACTAGTAACATAATATCTATACTAATGCTTCACCTCACTAAGAAACAATTAAGATACAATAGTTTCTTGTAAAGCTACAACTTTAAATATATTAACTGTAACTTCAACAAATAGTATTGCAAAGCTAAAGAACTTAGATATTATATCTTTTGTCTATACTTTAAAGGTATTTAAAATAATAAAGATAAATATAATATTGTTAAGAAAGAAGAATCTTCAAATAATAAAACTCTCTCTACTATTTTAGAAGAGGTTTTTAGAGGTATAATTATATATTTAATATAAATAAAAACAAATCTTTAATAGTTTTTAGACTTAAATATAAATCTTTTTATTTAAAACAACTTAATATATTATAATTACTACTAAAGAAGTAAAGAAAATTACTATTAATATCACAACCATGTTCTTAGTCTTGATTTGACACTCGAATAGGCTTGTTCGGTGTGTTGATGGGTTATTGTTATTGTTGCCCTCAGCATTACCTGTGACCAGGTGATGGGTTATTGACATTGTTGCCTTTATTATCACCTGCGATTGCAGGTGATAAGTTATCATTACCTTGCTTGGCTTCTGAGATAAGCGATCTTGGGAAGCTTATTCCTTCCATTGCCCTGGTCCGGAATTATATATATATAGCCCCTGTCCCTCGTACTGTTATTGGATCCCTATCTAATGTCTTGTATACCTAATACAGGACCTTGTCTCTCTGTAAAGGTGTACCTCTGTTGTATACCCCCTCGTCTTACCTTGTCTCATGAATAACTCTGCAGCACAGCTGCCCCTCCCCCGATACATGCAGGCAACTACCTCCGTATGTCTCGTGCCCCTTGCCCTCTGCCCCTCTTGCCTCTTGCTCTTGCCCCTCATACCAGCCTTCCTCGGTCACACACATAGCGCTCCTATGTATGCAATTCCTCCTTGCCACTGCCCGACGTACCCCTTGATCGCCTTGTCCCCCAGAGCCCTCGTTACACTACGTTGGATCACTCTGATCAACTGGTACGCTCAATTGATACTCAAGACTCCACTTTCACTGCCATGTTTCGAGCCTAGCAAGCCCTGCCTATTCCTATGAACCAGGCCGACTTCGACAGTTATCACCAGACCATTATCGACATATACCTTGCTGTGGATGCCTTGGGCCAACGGCTGGAATCAGCCATACATGAAGGCCAACAAAAATAGACCAGGACCAATGACGAGGTCACGATACTCACCGAAGACCTCCTCTCATACCAGGCTGACCTCGCCTCCTGCCAAAGCAACCTCGCGACCGCCCAGAATGACTTAATCAATGAAAGAAGAACTATCCAGACTCTGAATAGGGCCCTGGATACGATTGGAAGCCAAGCAGCACCCCAAGCACCCCAGGCACCCAAGACCCAGGATCAGTGTGCGCCACGAGTTGATTTCAACCCAACCTGACCCGGATAAACCCACCCTACTGGGCGAGTTTCCCTGGCCTCAACCCAACCTACCACGGGTTACATGAGGTCCCTACCCAACCCGACTCGCTTCACCTAATAACGAGTAATCGCCAAAATGACGGGTAATTGCCAAGAACCCGAATTTCCTATAATTGATCTTGTCACAGGTCTATGTTGGTGGAGTTTTCTTTGTTATGGGTTCTGTACCTTCCTTCTATATATACATATAAGCTACGAAAGCAGGTATTACTTTATAGTGTAATAGCAGAGGTCGATAGCTAAACTGTAACTATAGATACAATTCCAAGGAGCGTACGAGAACTATGGCTATGGCTATAGGTATGGCTATGGGCCAAAAGGTAGAGTCTATATTACCAAGGCTTATAATACAAGATATTTGTATAAAGAATAGAAACTATAATCGCCCAAATATATGCTTATCCTTACCGTGATGTCTACATGACATCATCTGCATCGCAGGTGATAATCTGTGACATAACTCATGACATAACCTGTGATATAACCCGTGAAATAACCCATGATATAACCTAGATAAAGAGATTCCTAATCGAGACTCAGATACTTTTCCGTTCGACTCTCAATTAGACTTCAACTACTTCACTTGCGATATAGGTAATAATCTGTGATAAAAGAGTCCATGACATGTGGTGCCATAATATAAGCCCATATAAAGGCAAAACATATAAGAGTGAAAGCATATTAGGGTATATAATTCAAGTACAATAAATTTAGTAGCCCTTAAGTATAGGTTTCTGGTTTTGTTGGTAGTGCCTAGCCTATTCTACCCATAATCAGAGCCTGTATTTGGTTGACTACCTGTGTTTCATTTCCCAGTAGCTCATAAAGGGTTAAAAAGAATTTTCCTCTAGCATCACTGATATGGACAGTTCAATATGACTTCTTGGCTTTAAAATGTGGGATCTTTGCTGTGGGTTTTTGGCTTTAACAAAATTTGGGTTCTTGGCTTTTTGGCACAATGGGTTTGGCAACTATGTGGCAGTATCAGGCCGACTCTTTTTTGCAATCTCTATTAATCAGTTTCTAGGCTATTCTATTATAGATTGGTTATGATGCACTATTACAGATTGCTCATAATGCACTATTACTATAACTCACAAATGGAAAAAGGAATGGGTGTAAATTAGATGCCGATATCATAAACTATTTCTTGAAATTCATGGTTATAGAACCAATATGGGCAATATGAATATTTGAACAGCCAGGCCCAAAAAGAAGCCCTTCTATTGCACCAATATTTAATAACTCTCTATTCTGTGATACCTTCTGTGTTTCCTGCTGTCTTTCTCGCCGTTTCTGATCACGAGCCTTTCGTTGCTGGCAGAGCCGCTGTTTAGCTAGCTTAGTCCTTCTGAGAATAGCAACCTCAACATCACGTAATGGGGTACGCGTGGGGCAACCTGAAGGGGGGGGGGGTCACTGATTATGGGATGTTGAATAAATTGAGAAAATTGCACTTGTGTATATGTAGCTGGGTTCTTATTCTCCTTATTCCCTAGCTGCTCGCTACCTTTCCTCCGAATCATCTCTATTATCATCTCTTCTTTCCACGTCAGTATCTTCTTCACTAGGAGTTGCAGAACTTCTATTTGCCTGCAGTGCTGAGATCGAGTTCTATATTCACTATAATAAAGGATTAGCTGCAAGCCTATAACAAAGTCTAGTTGTTAAGTGATATGCCACCACAACGCATTAATGCCTTTTTTCTGTCCACTGAAGACTTCACAATTTTCCACCACTACAGCTGTAAGGCAGCCACCTGTGGCTTCTAAAAGCTCAGTCCTCAGGGAGTAATGAAAATACAATCAAAATCTATCCAGTGCAATAGGTCAATTGGGCAAGCCCATTAAGCCCAGAATCGCAGATACCAAGATTACGCGGATAATAGCCAAACAATAAATTGTGCAAGTAACTAAGTATGAGAAGATCATACCTTGAAGGCATGCTTTGTACCCAAATTTCTCTCGTCAAAGTGGTATGCATAGTACTACATTGTATGTGAGATATTGAGGATGTGTATAAAGATGAGGATCAAGATGTAGATGAGGATCCGGATAAGGATAAGGATCAGGATGAGGATGAGAGTGAATTATGGTTGAAGTTGTAGAGGTGGACATGCAGATTTTATCTAGTAGCGCTTTGGCCACTATCTAGCTGCTTCTACTCTCCAGCTCATTCCCTTGATATCTCTATTGCTAAAGTTAACTCTTGTAGAGCCGAGATAATAATACCTAAGGGTCAATATATCTTGATAAGGCTAGTCCTTATATGTAGTTGTAGCTTGTACTAACCTTTTCTATATAATTGGGAGTTTCATATGCAGTTGGAAATGTCTTATCATGGACTTGTTGAAGGACTAGTTGACTTGTCACCGACTAGTTGACTTGTTACGGACTTATTACGGACTGGTTGACTTGTTATGGACTGGTTAGATATTTATGGAAAATTAGTGCCCAACAAAGGTGATACAGGTATATATACCTTCTATAGTAATAGATTTACTTACAAAAAGATACTTAGACTGGCTCTTTCCGGTCACAAAACTTGTCGCCTATGACAAAAGTTGTGGCCCGTGACAAAAGTTGTGGCCGTGACAAAGTGTGGTCTGGTTGGCATAAGCCTCTCATACAAAAGTAATAAAACCTTATCACCTGTGACAAAACTTGTCGCCCATGACAAAAGTTGTCACCCATGATTAAACTTGTCGCCCGTGACAAAACTTGTCACCCGTGACATAACTTGTTGCCCGTGACAAAACTTGTCACCTGTGACAAAAGTTGTCGCCGTGACAATACTTGTCGCCCGTGATAATACTTGTCACCTGTGACAATACTTGTCGCCCGTGATAATACTTGTCACCTGTGACAATACTTGTCCATAACAGTTTTGTTTTTGTTACAGTAGCGAAAATTGGGTAGATAAGCCAGTGCAATTTTATTTTGCATACTTCTGGGTTTCTTGGTTTTGTTAGTAGGGCCTGGCCCATTCTACTAGCATTATCAGGGCCTGTGTTCGATTCCCAGTACCTCCGTAAAGGGCTAATTCGAATTTATCCTTCAGCTATGCTAATGTGGATGGTTCAAAAAACAAAACTTATCCTTGCTTATTTAACCCTGTTCATCATAACTAATCTCTAAAAACATGTTTCTAAAAATTGTCTCTAAAAATCGTGGGTTCTTGGCTTCTGTACTGGGATGAAGGTGCAGGCATTTTTACTTTTTGTCTTTACATCTTCCGACTCCTTTGAGCTCTCACGCTCACAGCCCCCCCACCAGCCAGCTGCTTTTCTCCAGCCAGCCCTACTACCAGCTTCTACTCTATCACCGGCTCCAACTCTATTCCGGCTCCAACTCTATCACCAGCTCTAACTAACTCTGCCACCAGCTCCAACTCTACCAGCTTCAACTCTACCACCAGCTATCCAGCTCTTCCTGCAGCCACTATGACTACTACAACCTCTGCTAATACCTTTGCAGCCACTAACACTCTCATTACTACCTCTGTCTCTGCCACCACTACTACTACTACAACTGGCTTACTTTCAGCGCACGCATTTGAAGTCCGTTTAGCCCATTTGGTTGCCAGTGGCGCATTTAATAAAGATCATCCACGAAGGGCAAAAGGACTACGCCAACATGTCAAACGCCTTCTATAATCTTGGGAAAAAGAGAGAACAACCCGAATCTTTTGGGAAGCTCCTACAAGTATTTCTGCATTGAAATGGTCTTTAAAGAATAAAAGAGGTTCGTATACCTTATAATTCTTATAATTCAGAGCTAATTATAAGGAATTAAGGTCAATATTCTTTACCCTAATGAAGAATTCTCAACTTTCATCTTTCGACGATTTCAATCAGGTCCTGAGCATTTGGAGATCAAAGATAAAAATAGCTGTCTCTTAGCTTACCGGCTCAGAATTCCAGACTTCTTGTTGGAGGCTTAGTTGAAAATGATGCCTTTTTACTTGAAATAGATGTACATCACTAATGAAGAATAGATCCTCAGGCGAATTTCGATCCGACACTATGCTACTTGGGCTGAAGTAGTTTAGATATTTTTCATAGTAAAGATTATTTAACTCAACAACCTGCCTCAATTACTTGGATTGAAAGGAACAAATCCCTATGGTGGTATCTTGGAGATTGTTTGAAGCTTATTTTTCCTGAAGCATATAATAAGCTTACTAAATTACACTTCCGACCCCCTTCAATTGTTATGCTATCCTTGGGCTGGAGCCGCCATTAACCAACAAATGACACAGACAGTATTTTACAACATCATCAAGATTGGAAGGATGTTCGTTCTGCCCCTAATGCAGTTGTACCATATAGTGATTATGATGGAGGTGACTTGGTATTATGGCAAGCCAAATTATTTTGGAGCTTCACCTGGGGATGCTTTATTATTTATGGGTTCTTTAATCTGTCATAGGAATACTAAGATTACTCGAGGTTTAGGAATAGTGTTAATCTATTTACACACAAGAGTATCATAGATTGGATTAAATGGTATCCTTCTGTGTCAAAGAAAAGAAAAGGGGGTTAGCAGCTGGAGCCTAAGAAAAAGCCGACTGGACAGGTCAACCAAGTAAGAAAAAGGCAAAAAATATTGTTCAGTAGTTCTGTCTATGCATTTGTGCATTTTGCATGTGTATTTTATATGTCCGTGTATTTTGCATTGTCTGTGTATTTTGCATTGTCTGTGTATTTAATTTCATGTTTATTTTGTGCACTTCTTGTGGGTTCCTTCTCTATGAGTTGCTTCTCTGTGCAGTCTCTATGTCTAGTATACCATATCCAAGCACAATGAAACCGGTACAAAACTAGACTAATGAAACCATATACATCCTAGACGGGATTCTTTTCTCATGGCATATTGACTCTCACAAGTAGATATGTAATGTCTTCACTTGCTATATACTTCTACTTATCAACATCCTACTTAACCCAACAACATCCTACACAAGCATACGTAACATCAAAGACCCAATTTACACTACTGGAGCTGCTGGTACCTGGGCTGCTAGTTCTTGTTTTTCTTCCTGCCCTTTCGTAGCTGACTTTCCCGATTTGGCACATCTCTATAGTTATAAGGCATTCCGCCTGTCTGAGTGTGGTGCGGTGCCCTATTGTAGCGCTCCACAGCAAGGATGCACTCTAGAGTTTGGAAGTCTTGGATTTTTAGGGTGGAGCGCTTCCCATGTATAGCAAGATAATTGGCACCTATAACATGTTTAATAATCCTGGGACCAATTTTAGAGCCTAGACCATAACATACTAGAAAGATATTTTATCACTTGGTTTTCTGCCTCCGTTTGCAAGATAAGGACTGTATCTGGAGATATCTGCATTACTGCTTCTATTGCTGTATATTTTGTACATTATTGGCGTAGTATTCTGTACAATCTCACGGCATAGTCGGCTAAAAGGCAGGTGAGGGATCAAAAATCCTGTTTCCATTTGGTATTTTTTAACCTGGGAATGGAAGTTTCCTATATGGCATTGTTAGATGGAAATATAATATTCATGAAAGGTAAACATACTATTAGCCTGCCCTTTCTGGCTTTAGGTCACCTAACACCAGTTTTTTGCGTGCACTACTTATTGGTGGTACCGGAGTCTTGGACTTGCCTTGGATCCAGCCTTGGACCCGCCTTGGACTTCTTCTGGGAAGAAGTCTGGGCCCCGACTATTGTTTTTCCTACCAGTCTGCTTGCCTGGATGTCGTGAATATCTGTATTATGGATATAGACTTAGGTTTGAATAATGGAAGGAATCTTTTTCCAATTGGATTTCATTACCACTAAATAGCAAACAACAAACGCTATATATTCTTGCACTGTGAACAAAGGCGGCAAGTTGCATTCAGCATTATACTAATAATCCAACTACTATACATAACCTTAACCAACTACTATACATAACCTCAAAGAGTAATAAAGGAATCCAATGAAAAGGACATATAACAAAGGAATAAACAGAGGTGACTAGATATATAAATCAAAGATATAAATAGATCGTACAATAATTAAATCATTCAAAGGAGGTAATATAGAAAATAAAATGAAATAAACTCCCGTGACAACTCCCTTGACAACTCTCATCACAACTCCCATGACAACTCCCTTGACAACTCTCGTCACAACTCCCGTGACAACTCCCGTGACATTAACCTTTTGCCGATGAATCCTCTTTGCCTTTTGCTGTTCCCTTTGGTTTGCTTTCTCGAAGTATTCGAGAATATTGATGAACGATTTGGTTTGACTTATCTCAGCATAATCTTCATCCTCTTTATCATCATTTAAGTCTTCTAATACCTTATCAACTTCTCTTGAGTCGGAGTTAGCAAAGATCTCATCCAAGTTTGACGATATAATCTGGAAGCCTGGGTATGATCCTCCCCATTATCGGTGCTCTTATTGTCAGTCTCAACATCATCGCTATTGTCTCCATCCATAGTGCTGGCAGGAACAGAGCTGAGATCTAAACTATTATTATCCTCATCGTCGGTAGTATTGTATGCTAGATATTCCATATCATCTATATCCTAAGTCAACTATCAGCCTTACTCATGTATGATAAGAGGTCTACTCAATATAGTATAAACTTACAGGCTCTCCTTTGTGCATGGGTCACTACTACTATCAAAGATTGTTTTGCTGGGTCTGAGTCATCTATTGGGTCTGCTGTCGTTTCATCTGTCTAATGAATTGCCATGATGTTCGTCGCAGAAATAGTTGAGAACATAGGAATATATTATTGCAATCAAAACCAATGTAGGGAGGATTAACTATTTGAACTTCCCAAGACATTCGGCCAGGCCATGCCTTCTCAATTTCCTCTCACGTCATGTCAAAACTAGGTATATTGTCCTTTGGACCAATATCTAGTAGCCTCCATTATGTATTTTGATCTAATATCTTCCATTGGTTTAGGATATAAATATTGCGATGATATAATCTAATCGTCATATACTCATCGAGTATATCCTTAAACTTTTTTTGTTCGGTAATTGAATGATTATTCCACAATATACCAATAGGACATTTTACAACATCCGCAGCCTCTTGGGTAGTAATTCCTCCACGCTGTGCTCTAGATTTCTCGTGTCTTAGGGAATCTTTGAGGTGAGGTAGTGCTAGAGGCAGACCTTCAAACTAGTTCTACCAGACCTAGTATATACTGTCTTAGAGTTTGTTGACGTTCCGTAGATACGAATTCCCCTACCAAATCAACTTCTAGATTGAATGGTCTCTCTGAGGTACTTGAACTCGGTTTTCCTTGTTGCCTGAGGTCTATTGAGTTTAGGTAGTTCACTGGATTCTTTGGATGACATATTTGGGTGGAAGCATACTTGTTCCTATAATAGTATACTCGTGATAGTGCATTACAGTACTTTGGGTAGAAGCGTACTTGTTCCTATAACAGTATACTCATGACAGTGTATGACAGTGCAGTATACTTGTGACAGTGCTGTACCAGTGACACAGTGTAAGATTGTGAGAAAGAGGATGGCCATGCAAAGTAGAGGTTTGTTTAGTGATTTAGTATGCAGAAAGGTCGATAGAGCAAACTAAATAGTCTATGTCTTGTTCCGATTGGCTAACAATTTGTGAAGACAAAGCAATTCAGACATGCGTTAATGCAATTTAATGAACAGATACAAACTAAGCCAAACTGAGACCATAATATATAGACAATTAGAGGCAATTAGACTACTGTGACTTAAGTGGACTAGCCATGACTAGTCTAGTTAGCACAAGCCTCTTACAGAGAAGATAATTAAGTAGTCCCAATCAAACATCAGACATCAGACCTCGTAATAGACAATAATTAGACTACCATGACTTAAAGGTTGGTACAGGCAGAGTGACTAACTAGTAGAGAGCAACTACCTAATATGGTCTAATTAAACACTAGTTAGTACAAGCCGCTTGTAGACTACTTTAGGCAATAACATAGAGTAAAGCACTATATCTAGAACTATGAAATATGAGAATAAAGAGAATATGAAACAACAATCCATTAAAAAGAGAAGATCAAAACAACTATTCAATAGAAAGAGAAGATCAAAACAACTATTGAATAGAAATGATAAAGACTCAAGGCAGCAAACGTATAGCACTATTAGGACAAATCACCAATAATAGATCTATTGTATATGATTCATCGCCATCTATACCTAATCCCAATCCAATTTAATGATTTGTAAAGGACACCATTGACAGTCCTTAAGTGTACCTCATGCGTACCCTCGAGTGTACCCTCTATCATACCCTCGAGCATACAGTCATACCCTCGAGCGTACCATCAGTTATATTGGGTATACCCTCAAGCGTACTATTCCAAGGACTAGTACTTCCATCTAGCATACTGATGCCAGATCGTTCTTCTGCATAATGGCTAACTTCTCAAGTAATTGGTCAAAGTTCGGGTCATTGTGTGTCATATCATTTGAGTATTTTGTGATGGAATATCTTCATATGTCATATACTGCCAAGGGTTAGAGCAATCTTCCATCCTATGTCCAATTCTATTGCATGTCAAATATTCAGACACAGTTTCCGAGTCACTGCAATCAAAAAGGTTGGTGAGATCTACATGCAGTAGCTTGCAGTCCAAGGGCCAGTTTGGATTGGTAGTGAGTTCCCAGATACCTCTAGGTCTGTATTATTTAGTTCAAGGTCTATTAGTCAGGTAGATTAATAGGTTATACCTTGGCGATCCAACTATCTCAATAAGTTCTCACAACAATTGACATGCATTCGAGGATTTGGATGCCATGCATGTGGGATGTAAATCCCTCTGATGTGGATCCATTTGAGGGATTCTTCGATAAGCAGTCAATACTGGTTAGAATTGATTAGATAGTCTCGGATTTGTTAAACATTATACTATGAAGCACATACCGAACATGGTATTGGTATGTCACAGATACCCCAACATATCGAAAGCATATTGGTGTTTGGTCATTCACCCTGATACCTCATCAGAAAATTACCAAACATACTAATCCATAAGAGATCGTATAAGGTGTAATCATCTAAGTTTGTCTCATTCCAAAGAGGTTATTGTGGAGTTGATTGGGTGGCATCGGTGAGGTTCCTAGGTGTCAGATAAATTAGATGCTATCAAAATATCCACCCAATCCAGACTAAACTAAGAAGCTAGAGATCTCTCTATGTTCTATGCCTTGCTCGAAACATGCATTTACTAAACATATGGCTGCTTGCTAAATATCAATAGGGTTGTGATATTCAATCGATCTAGGATTTCGAGTCTTGCTTGAGTACTATTATCAAGGTCGATTGTTGTGTTACTGATAGATAACTCAGTATCTGACTGTGCTACCAAATCATCAAGGTATTGAATTCCGTTCATTATGCAGCTGGAGTTGTTTGTTCTATATGTAATTTTGGGAATAGGTTTAATATTATATACTTCCAATACCTTCAATTCAGATATGCCATATAGAGAATATATGGCTGAATGCTTATGACAAGATATAATATAATATAGAATATACCTATTCTCTTTAGGTATTATTATCCCTTGACAGGATAAGACATGCAAGAAGCTAAGGTAGTCCACTAGATAATATTAGCTAATGATCAACCTCCTCCCGTAACAAACTTCCTCCTGTAATGAACCTTCTCTTATGATAAAGCTCCTCCTGTAATGAACCTCCTCCCGTGACGAACTTCCTCCCATGACGAACTTCCTCCCGTGACGAAACTTCCTCCCATGACGAACTTCCTCCCATAATGAACTTCCTCCATGATAAACTTCCTCCTGTAATGAACCTCCTCCATGACAAACCTCCTCCTATGATAAACCTCCTCCTGTGACACCTCCTTCTAGATATATAACTTTATTGTACTCATTTGGTATTAATATCCGATAACAAGACAAGACATGCAAAATAAAGAAGAAGTCTATAGATAATATTACCCTGTAAGAAACCTCTTCCTAGAAGAGATATAAACCCTTTATGGTTTAAGCAGGCTAGAGTAATTACTATAATAGGTACAAGTCTCATTCTATTTCTTACTCCACTTCTATCTAGTTGGCAATATAAATAAACTCCGAGAGTTGCCCCAAATATTCCATAGCTCATATATTAGACACCTTTAATTATTGTCATTATTATATATCACTATGGAACTAACAACCCAACCATCAAATGTCCTCCCACTCTTATTAATGCCAATACTCAAAGGAATAGGCTACCGGTTTGACATTGAAGCACCCACAGAATTTCTCATTTGGTGGGAAAGACGTCCTAGTCTCAACAAATGTGCTGCCAATCTTGATAAGCAGGTTATTGCTCGGGATGATAAATTTTCTAACCCCAATTGGACCTCTACCATTCATCAAGCTAAACAATGGGAACACTTTGGCCAAGGTGCTATTGTCAAGATGGAAAACCCTTTGTATATTGTTTGGGATACAATCAGTTTTCAACATCACGGGCTCGGGTATCGGAACTTCCATCTTACCAGCCATCTAAAGTCAACTAAATATCTTAATGCAACTGGGCACCCAAGCAAGACTATCCATGAAATGCTAACCAAGGTGAGTTTAAAAAGTATGATTTTACATACTTGTCAGTAGGATGCAACCAGATAATAATTTCACTAACCTTTTTTTTAGCAGGATGAATCTACCAAAGATCCTATCCCCGATTCTCAGCCCAAGCTTTCCAGAATGAATTGGTTAAAATGGTTATTAGTGCCAATTTACCATTCCGAATAGTCGAGCATACACAATTTCGCAGACTGATTAATATTCTACATCCAAATGTCATAGTTCCATCACCAACTATGATCCGACATGCAGTTCATTCTTATACTCAGAATATTATCTTAGAGCTTAAAGATATAATTCCTCAGAATGTTCAAGTCCACATAGTGACAGATACTTGGACTTCACCTAATAGGTTAGCATTCGCAGGGACGACAGTACATTTCCTTGATTCTCATTGGAATCTCCTCAGGAGGTAATAGGGTTTCAAGCATTAGGGGGTGCATCTCATACTGGGAAATTTTTAGCAGCAAATTAGCCGAAATACTAGGCCAATTTGACCTAAGTCAGCGAGTGCTTTGTCTAGTTACCGATAATGTACAGGCTAACTCCGTTATGGCTAGGGAACTTCAAGGTACAGCTCTTGGTTCCAAATGGCAGCCTGATCAGTACATCTACCATGTTTAGCTCATGTGTTGGTATTGGCTAGTAAAGCATTTATGGAAAACCTTAAGTCCCTACCTACTAATGAGACCTTTGACCATAATCCAAGCAATCCAGATATCTCAGTCGATATCTTGCATCAATTTCCTCCTAGTTCATTCAGCTGCGCTATTTTTAAGGTAAGTCTATATACTTCTATGAAGATGGGACTCACTAATTATATTAGGTTCGAGAGATATCTAAAGCTATCACCGCTAGTCCTCCTCACCTGGCATAATTCAAATTACTGCAGGATACTAGCTAACAACAGCCCGTTGGTTTACTTTAAGATGTGAAAACACATTGGAATTCAATATTTGACATGCTTGTGAGAGCGCGTAGACTCAGGTCAGTTATAGAACAATAGATTGGCCAGGACAATAAATTCTCCCCTTTCCAACTTATGGAGGCCGAATGGCGGCAAGTCGATCAAGCGATTACTTTCTGAAACCCTTCGCCAACTATACGAATGAGATCTCTACTAGCAAGAAGGCTACAATACATAATGCTTATTTCATCTATAATGACATTTTTGAGCACATTGCCCGACAACACAGAGAGGTCCGAAAGCTGCCGGATACCTATGGATAACTGGTTTATTATAGCCATCGAAGGCTAGCAAAAAAGTTCTTCAGAAGTATTATTTAGAGACTACACAGCGAGGGTTTATCTACAACATTGCGAGCATTCTAGACCCCTCGAAAAAATTGTCTATATATGATTCATGGGGTTTAGTACAAATCTAGGATCCGTCAATGCAAGTTGGTATAACTAGTACTGTCTCATATACAGATTTCTATAGGTGAGCCAAAAGTTGATCCGGTGACAACCCGTGACAAATCCTATGATAAACCCCGTAACAATACCCATGACAAAACCCGTGACAAAACCTGTGACAAAACCCGTAACAAATTCACTAGCTAACTATCTGTGATTAGGACCCAATTCGAGGACTTTTATGAGAGTAATTATCGACATCTCGTTAAAAGCCAACATAATGAACCAATCCAAGGATCTAATACGATAGAAGGCTCTTACATCATATGGAGATTACAGGCTTGACATTCTCGTCCTGATTAGGATGCGACTGAAGTTGTGCGATATCTGAACTCAGCTCCAGTACTACTTCATTAGGGAAACCCATTAATCTGGTGGAAGTCAAATAGCACTGAGTTTCCAACCCTTACACGTATGGCTCATGACATCCTGAGTATACTAATTACGTCAGTATCTGTTGAGAAACTTTTTAGTTCCACCAGAGATGTGATACCATATCAGAGGAATCGACTTAGCGGACAAATGATACAAGATCTCTTGATTGCCAAATCGTGGGATAAGCAGTCAATAGTAGACTCTAATGATAATTTAGAGGATATAGAACTTCTAGATCTTCATACTGGAGAAGATATAGATAATGCCAATGGTATAATTCAAGCTTGCACCTTGGACGCTGATTTCCTGCACCAAATGATCCCTGTTCATGATGAAGATCTAGATAACAAGGCATACAATAATAGTGAAGAGGATATAGACTTGGACGGAGGCTCAGATTCCAATGATGAACTCCAATTTAGCACATTTGGAGGAAGCAATGCCCTTATTTCAACACCACTTTCACGGCATGCCTGGAATATGAATAAATCTGTGAGGGAGCCATCAACACTGACACCTCATGGTAAGAAAAGGCAGAAGGGTAAGGAACTGGCAGTCATCACCACACCAGTTAATGATCGCTTGCGTAAAAGGATCAGAAGAACTATCAGATTTAGATGGGACTTCAGGGAGTAGGATTAGTTCCGTAGGGACTTAGCTTTATGTATCTATATTGTGATTTCTATCTTTCTTAGTTAGCCTACAATGGGGTGAATGAGTAGTTGTTTAATCTTAAATTGGGCAGTTCATGGTATATAGTTTTCAGATTCAGTTATACATGATGGTATTTAATTTAGTTTTCTGGAGGCATGGTATCATTACATTGATATGGGTCTATTTATTGGTCGAGAAAGTGGTTGGTTATGACAAGTTCCTTCTGGTAATACTTTCCTATAATACATTCCGTAATACATTCCCGTGACAATTTCCCATGACAATTTCCTGACAATTTCCCGAATAGAACAAAAATACATGGGAACAACGGAATGGCTTGGTGGGTTCGGTTACTTGGCAATTACCCATGGCCTTGGCGAGTATTCAGAAAAAAAGCAGGTAACCGGATTTTCATAGGTTAATCGGCCAACGGGTTTGAGTCGGGTTGCTGCTGGGACAGGCGAGTTGAGTCAGTTTCCGAAGTGGGTTGACAACTAGCGAAACTTGCTCCGACCCGACCTGTGGCGCACACTACCCAGGATCTCCCCACCCCACCGAAGTTTAATAGCGACAGGACTCGCCTGAAAGCCTGGAAAAATTCCATCTAGATCAAACTGAATGGGGATGCTGCAAAGTTCC
>WHUX01000614.1:0-17150 GCA_015179025.1 Terfezia claveryi
AATACAAAATCTACAATTCACCCCTTCGCCTCACCACCCCAAATCACTCACCACCCTAACAACACACACGCCCCCCTTACCCACCCTAACAAGCAACACCCTCCCCCCAACCAACCACTCCTCCTTTACCCTCTCCCCCCTCTCTACCCTGTACCCCCTTCCCCCCGGCCCCCACCTCCGCCTATATACAACCCCCCTGCTTCACCAACTGCTCGCCCTCACTCCTTGTCCTCACCGCCCCCGCCAGTGCAGCGACTTTTGTGACTAACTCCCCTAGCACCTCCGAGCGGGGTAGCGTCACCATCCTGCTATCACCCGTAAATGCGTCGATGATCTGGTCTGCTGAGTACTCCTTTCCCACCGCTGCCTCCCCCTCCCCCTCTTCAGCAGAGGGAAAAAGCACCTCCCCCATAACGCCACATCTCTCTCTCTCCTTCTCCCCATGAACAAGAGTAACGACTTCATCAGCCAAGACTCTCTGTGCGCCTCTCGTTTCGGGGTTTTGCCCATGCTCAACAAGGATCTCGTTAATATTGTGTAAGGGGAGGAGGGTTAGTGCGGGGAGGAGCTGCGGGAGAAGAGAGTCAGGGAGGCGAAGGAAGTACTGGTGGAGCGAGAAGGGGGAGGTGAGGGCCGAGGAGAGCCAGATGGAAGCGTTGGTGGATTTGCCGAGCTTGGTGCCGGTGGGGGTGGTGAGGAGGGGGGTGGTGAGGCCGTAGGCGAGGTCGGGGGCGGTAGTGGGGGAGGGGGAGGATTCTGTAGGGGGGGGAGTGGGCTCGGGGGAGGAGAGGCGGGAGATGAGGTCGATGCCGGCGGTGATGTTGCCGTATTGGTCGTTTCCACCAATCTTCACTTCCGCATATTAGTATATCTCTACACCCATATATATAGGCCTAGCGAGGGTCACCCTACCTGTACTCTACACCCCTCCTCCCTCCACAGCCACCAAAAATCGTAACTCTGCAAAAGCTGATACGTAAACTCCGCAAAGCTAAGCCCCTTCTCGCTCGCCATCCTACTCTTGACACTCTGCCTGCTCAACATCTGGTTCACCCTGACCACCCTGCCTACGCCGCTTAGAAATTCCACGAGGCTGAGGTTATCCAGCCATTCCCCGTTTGTGCGGAGAATGTGTGTGCCGAAGGAGGATTTGGAGTAGCCGCGAGAGATGGCGTAGGACTCGGCGCGGGTGAAGAAAGTTGTAAGTTGGGAGATTAGGGAGGATGTGTTTGTTAGGGTTGTTGAGAGGGCGGATTTGGTGCGCTCAGTTGTGCGCCCAGAGGGGTCGCCAACGGTAGCGGTGGCTTTGCCGACCTGTGCTTGTACTGGCGGGTTAGCTATAGCTATCACAGTTGTTGAGGGGCAGGTGGGGGTGTGGCTGCTGCGCAGAGGGGGGGAGGACGAACGAGTGCAATCGAAGTATGCCCATCAAGATAGAAATGCAGGAGATTCATAAGCGGAAGTAAATGGCCCACGTGCAGGGACGGCGCGGTAGGGTCTACGCCCGCATAGACGGTAGTTTTGTTGCTGCGTAGGAAGTGGTCCAAACTGCCTGGGAGACTGGACAAATGAGCGATCTCTTTTGTTAGCTACATGCTCCTGAAATCCGCAGGGGAGGAGGGGGGGTTATGGGGTATGGGGGGTATGGGGTATAGGGTATAGGGTATAGAGTATAGAGTATTGGGTATGGGTATGGGGTATGGGGTATGAGGTATGTTCTTTCAGATAAAGAACGTACCCGGTGACACTCTCCACAAGCCCTCGCTCCTTCAGATGGCCCAGTAGCGACTTTGCTCCGCCGCCATTTTCCGCCGGAGATATCGCCGAATCGGCAGTGTATGCAGACGTCGAGGTGAGGTCAGTTGTACGCAAGAAAGCCGCTGAGCGCAGAAATCTGCGGAATGTAACGGGCGGAAGCACTGGCAGCGTACGGAAGGCCCGGAGCATGGCAGGGCTTTTTGGTGGGGTCGTGGGGTTGTGGGGTACCAGTAGAAAAACCTCCGGAGGTGATCATTTCTGTGATTGGATATTTTTGTTTTCGATTGTTGACAAGATGCAATGTGACTAGTTGTCCTGGTGACGAGGCAACGGGTATGCAGGTTGTGCATTCATACGTATGGGTAGGCATATATGCACTTGTGTGTCCGTACAAGTATGACGAGATGACGAGATTCACGACACCACGTGAGATATTTCAATTAACTCTTTTTATTTTCTTTTTATCTTTTTAAATTTTTTTAAATAAGATATTTCAATAACTGCACCGTTGGTAAGCTAACTGTGCTTGAGGCATATTGGTGGTGTAACTTTGCTGTGATAAATGCAATCCCAAGGAAAACATCCGAAATATGTGAATATAGTTTGGAGTTTCCAGCCCCACCCAACATTTCAGCGACAGAGAAGAATCTGCAACAGCAACTACCTAACTACCGGCACAGCAGTTGTAGGGGACTACATAGGGATTTAAATTTTTTATGTGAAGGTTATGCTTTATGATAGTTGTTCTGTATATATGGGGCTCCTGAACACTTTGGAGATTGTGCTTGATCAAATCTCTCATGCTACGATAACTGTAGTACTACTCTACTGTAACTATATGGCTAACCACAGCTTCTCTACTGTATCGACATCACAGAAACTTGGTTACTTAATTTATTGTTAGGAAGTGTCAACAGCTGAGAATATTCACAATGTCTATCTTTTCATTGTGCAGAGGGCAGTGTTTTTTGTGGGTGCACATGAGCTCCTTGGAGAGGGCAAGCTTATCCTGGAACCGGACATTATCCTCGAATCATATTTAATCACGCGTTCCTTCCATCAGTTATGAAGGCATATGTACCACATGACTAAAAGAATGATTTAATTACCTCTATATACCACCAACACTTGCCCCCCCAAAAAAAAAAAAAAAAAAAAAAACCGCACTCGAAGGCGATTTCTTTCTTCTCCCGGCCACCAGTCTTTTTTATGGATTGTTTTGAAACAGTTTTTCATGGATTCCTCTATCTCGGCCTTGATGGTATTCTTTCCAAGGTACATACCAGAGCAATGCCCGCAGCAGCAAAAGTGCTGAAACCAGCTTTGTGTACAGTGCAAGAAGAAACTCTAATATAGCAAACTGTTGGAATAGTACTATGCATTACAGCAAGTGATGGAATACTCAGGATCAAACGGGTTTTCATCTAAGTAATAACAACTATCTGGCTGTGCTGTGTGTAAGATACCACTATTCGTGGTAGTAATATTAGATTAAATCACAATAATTCTCAATGGGTCATCAAAGCAGCATAAGCCTCATAGTAAAAACGGACACCTGTCCAGCCGGAAATTTGGAGCTTTGAAGGTCTTTAGGGGAGGTTACAAAACACCCCATATCATACGCATACCTGATGAGGTTTGTGATGTCCCTGAAAAGACATACATACATAGAAGCCAGAGAGAGAGCCAGTGTGGTTCCTCAGATTTGCTCCGTAATTCCCCTTAGTTGGCGCTCCAAAAAATCATTTGCTACTAAACGGTAAATACCGTGCAAGATCTCCCTGTCAAGGTACAATCTGGGCGCCACATGTCTCACCATTCTCTACAACATTTGCGACTACAGGGGCACCTCCACTCCCTACTGAGTGCCCTGTTTGGGACTGGCTCGAGTTAACGTTCGGCCTGACAGCTCAAAGGGGCCTGGTGCCTGCAGCAACATGCTGCTGGGGTCACGAGTTGGGTAACAAGCTCGAAGCAAGACATCAAACCCACTTCTGAATCTGCTTGGCCAGCAGATGGGATAGGTACAACTCAAGACGCCCTGAGCTCTTCCCAGACAGAGCGAATTGACCTGGCAGAGTAGAGTATATATTGGGCGGGTATGGACTGGTCCGGTGCTGAGCGTCGAGGTGTTGAGCTTCTTGTGAGCTGCAGCTGATCTTGGAAATGTTGTCTTCAGGGCTATTTATCACGTTATCGCTGTATATATCAGCAACAGCAGCTATGTGTAAGTTAGAGCTGGTGGGAATTGTAGGTAGTGGTGGATGGTGATGGATGGTTGTGATGCTGATGTTCGGATGAAGATGGGGTAGCTGTTTGCAACCCGCCGCTCCGGACGACGACCGTGGTAGAGGCGGATGGGAAGCCAGTGAGATTATATTCCACCATTTCCTAGTCGGTGAGAAACGTACTAACAAATTATAAGATCAGATTTACGGCAGTTTTGGAGCTGTCGAGTTTTAGTCAGAAAGTTGATACGGAGGAGCAGGACGAGGACCTGTCTGTCGAGCTGTGGTATGGAGTGGACGGTGTTAAGGAGTGGCAAGAAGCCAAATTCAAGCCTGCTGATGCCTCGAGTTTGGTGTGCATAAACTCGTGTATTATTTTATAAAAATTTAGAATAGTGTACTGACATCCACCTCTAGACTATTCTTCAACCAAACCCCTCCAGACGCCAGAAGCATTTCCACCTCGACCTTGAGTACTCTGATTTTCAGCCTCTAAACTTCACCATCCGATTTCGTACTTCCCCCATTGGCCCTTGGCTCTGGGCTGGACATTACGGTTCCAACAGCGACGGCCGACTAATCTTCCGTTCTTCCCACCAATATGCCCTCCAGCCACGTCAAGACGATCTTTCTACCCTCTTCCAGAATCCCTCAAATTCAATTACGGCTAGCTCCTCATTTTCCCAGGTCTCTGGAGTCAGAATCTGGGATCTCAATGCCCCTATCGGCCCAAGCACTTCTGAAAGTGTGTCTCTCGGCACCCCTATTGATATGGAAAGGTACTACGCTCTGGTGAAACTCTCCTCGCCATGGATGGGGCCGCGGCAGGGAGGGAATATAATGAGTCTAGATAAAGATGGGCTAGTAGTAGGGTTCATGAGGAGCGATGGTATGAATGTAGTGGTGATGGGAATAGCTGCTGTGGATGAGTGCACGACGTACAGGAGCTGGTGGAACGGTGATATTGCGGACTAGGAACAACGGAGCGGGATCGAGGATGCATAGGGCTATTGTAGCTGTGGGATCGGGGTGGCAGGAAACTCTTGACGCTGCGTTTTACAGGGCGAGGGAGTTGGTTTCGGGCTCGTCTAATGTGGCGAGCGCAGATAATGATCTCCAGGCACAGTGGAGGAGGGAGTGGTACGACGGATTGGCGTACTGCACGTGGAACGGCTTGGGAAGAGAGATCACTGAGGACAAGATTTTGGGTGCGTTGCAGGATCTTGCGGATAACGGCATCAAAGGTATGGCCCATCACTGCAGCCTCTTATAGCCCTCTACTAACCTTATCCTAGTTTCTGCCCTTATTATCGACGACAACTGGCAATCTCTTGTAAGCCCGTATTTACCCCCTGATTCTCATTTGACCCAAACTAACCTTCTCCAGATATCCCGAAAATGGGACAAATTCGAAGCAGACCCCCCCAGTTCCCCGCGGACTCAAAGCCACAGTCTCAGCTATCAAAATACGCTTCCCACACATCACCCACGTTGCCGTTTGGCACGCCATATTCGGTTACTGGGACGGCATCGCCCCCGGAGGATGGGTCGATTCAAACTACAAAACCGAGATACTAAAGTGGCATGGCGGGAACAATATCATGATTGTTGCAGAAGATGATATCGGGAGATTGTTTGACGATTTCTATAAGTATGGATGAGTACTTGGCTTTTCCTCAATCTACTGTTGGTAGCTAACATTTTTGATAGGTTCCTTGCGGACTGCGGCGTTGACGGTGTGAAAGCCGACGTACAGGCTTCTCTAGATGAGCTCGATCGTGGTGTAGATAGGCACCGCATCACGAAAGCTTACCAAGACGCGTTTAAACTCGCCAGTATGAACCACTTTGGCCGGAAAGTCATATACTGTACGTCGAAATACCCAAACTCAATGCTATAATAATTACCCTGAACTAACCCCTCCTCCCACAAAAATTAAGGCATGGCGATGCAGCCCTACATCCTCCTGCACTCCCTCCTCTCCTCCTCCGGGCTCCCCCCTGTCCTCCGCAACTCCGACGATTACTTCCCCAATATCGCCTCCTCGCACCCCTGGCACATCTTCGCCAACTCCATGAACAATCTCTACACCTCTCACCTCGGAGCCCTGCCAGACTGGGATATGTTCCAGTCGTCTCTCACTAACTACGGTTCCATGCACGCCGCCGCACGGTGTATCTCCGGTGGGCCCATCTACATCACTGATTCCCCTGGGAGGCATAATCTCAATCTAATCAAGCAAATGTCTGCCTCCACCCCGACGGGGCCAGCGGACTAATAAGTCTCCGCCCATCAAGGGTAGCGATCCCAATGAACCCCTACATCAAGTATCAAGGCCCGCAGCTCCTCCGCGTGGGAAACTTTGTAGGGGGGAAAGGCGGAGATGCGTTGTTGGCTATCTTCAACACCGCTACCTCGTCGATCTCGGAACTCGTTTATCTTGCCGACTTTCCTGGGATTGAGCCGGGGAGATGTATATAGTCCGCGCGTTCTCTGCAAATACGGTGGTATATATGGGTTCGTTGGGTGGTTCTAATCCGAAGAGTATCTCGCTTACACTTGATCCTAATGGATGGGAGTTTTTTACTGCGACGAGGGTGAGCAAGGCGAAGGGGAGTTATGTGGGTACAGTGGGGTTGGTGGATAAGATTGCTGGTGCAGCGGCTATTGTGTCGAAAAATATCATAGCCGGGAATCTTGGGAGGGGCGGTATGGAGGTTAGGGTTAAGGCGTTGGGGGTTCTTGGTACGTATATTTACTTTCTTATTCTTGTTTATTTGGGATAGGGAGAGAGGATTGCTAATGAGGATGATAGGATTCTATGTCGATAATTTACCAGGGAGGAATATTGAAGATATGCTTATCACAGTCGAGAGAAAAATTGTACCGGTGGATACGGTCAAGAAAGGAGAGGGGAGGATGGATAAGATGTTGCTGTTTGATTTGGAGAAGGCGTGGGGTAGGATGCACTTGGCGGCGCCGTGGAGTGGGGATCTCGATGTGGTATTAAGCTTGCGTTAGGCTCTGGGTTATGGATTAGGTAGGTACTTGTTAGCGGAGTGGGAGGAGTGGAGTCGGGATTTGGGAAGGGGATTTTATGTGTGCTATGAATTTGGTTATGTGACGTTACTAGGTTATACTTTGTGGGAGAATCTGATTATTGGGTTTATTGGGTAATTGGTGTAAAGGAATGGTGAGCACGGGATAAAGTATTTTTTTAATTAAATGATATCTCTATATCACGAATATATCCTTTTATTCGAACACGCCGCCCGCCCGTTTATACGGAACATAAAACAAGCATTGATAGTGATGAAATAAGTCAACCCTCAATCACAGGGCTAGACTGCATTATTAGAAGTGCCCTAGCCGTGAAGGCACCCCTGAAACCGAAATAGGTATCCCAGTCCAGTCCAAAATGCACCCCCCCAAATCCTCAACTTGAGGGTAAACACTGCATATGTGCAGTATTATGTAAGTAGCTCTTATTACCCACCCACTCACTCACTCACTCTTGGACACACCTCAGCTCACTAATATATATAAGTATATGAAAATTGAAAAATGAAAAATGAAAAATGAAAATGAAGAGCATATAGACCCCCCATTCCTTAGCCTCGTTACCCAGGTTAATATCTTTGTAGCCGTTCGTGACCTCGACAACCTCCCCCATAGACAACAGACCAGTTTTTTTTTGTACGAGGCTACCTCTTCCTCTTATGTTTGTATTGTACGGTATGTACTCATGATATCCATATATACATCCATCCATCCATCCATCCCATCCATCTATCAATCCATCCTCCTCCCCCCAATTTATCTATTCATCTCTAGTCAACCTTGACGCCTGGAGATCATGTCTTGTTAAAAGAGGAAGAATCCCACGACTTACTTCCCCCGAGCTAGAAATATATATTGATAAGTTGACTCTTAGGGCAAAAAAAAAAAAAAGAAAGAAAAAAAAAAGGGTAGTTTTATTGTATGTAATCTACGGAGTACGCAGAAAGAAAAAAGGGGGGGGGAGGGGGGGGGGCAAAAAAGGAATTCTGCATCGATCGGGAGTCGAACCCGAGCCAATTGCTTGGAAGGCAATTATCCTACCGTTGGACCATCGAAGCGTAGTATACTGTTTGTGGTAGATTATATCTCCATACAGTGATTCTTAGAAGGTTCAGAGTAAAAAGAGGCGAAAAAAAAAAATATATGCATCGATCGGGAGTCAAACCTGAACCAATTGCTTTTTTAAAGACAATTATCCTACCATTGGACCATCGAAGCCAATTTGGTATCTTATGTATCAATATATAAACCGAAGTGCATGCATCGAACCGGGAGTCGGACAGAGCCTACTGTTGGACCATCGAAGCATAGTATACCTACTTGTAGGAGATTTTAAAATTGATAGAGTAGTTGCTTGGGTTTGTAAATAAAGGGGTTCAGGGTAAAATAGGGCAAAAAGAAAGAATTATTGCATCGATCGGGAGAGGTACCTATAGACTTGACTTGATGATTTTTTTGCAACTATATGAGAGGGGCAGGAAATGTACCCAGCCTATTATTATCACACAATTCATATTTTAGCCATACTGTACCTCCCTGGACTCCATGATCCAGGGCTCTTAGGCACTTTTAACAAATTATTCTCCAAACTCGTAGGTACGCAGCTTTTGAGCCCCCCCCCCCTGCCGTCCAATTCCACCGAAAAAAAACCTATTGAGTTCTACCCTACAGCCGTTTTGTTGCATATCCCCGTCGTGTTGCTCGCATGGCTATGTATATACAAAAGCCGCCCGTAAATTCATAAGGTGAGTGAAATTATGCAGTTGTCTATGATGGGTGTGTCTCGGTATTTTACCAAGACATGTATGTAAATAAAGGGGTTCAGGGTAAATCGGCAAAAAAAAACCATCGATCGGGGGTCGAACCCGAACCTATTGCTTTTAAGTCTCATTGGACCATCGAAGCGTAGTACTGTATACTGTACTATCTTCTACCTATGGAGACTAACACGAGTCAGACCCGAACCAATTGCTTTGAAGGCAATTATCCTACCGTTCGACCATCGAAGCTTGGTTTGATATTTCATTCATCATGTATAAGTATATAAACGGTACCGGTATGTGTTAGCCGGCTGAAACCTACAACTTGGACTTTCTTCTACCTGTTAACTGCTGCTGTCTAATAACGCCCTGGCCATTCCCCACCATTGGCCAGCCATTAAACTAGCAGCTCCCCCCTGTTGTCGCCACTTTCTGGAGGGCATTTGATTTCACTGTGATTCTCATATCGTATTTCGTCCCATTTCGTCTGCTTCATTTGCTTTTGTTAAAGATACAAGATAGAAGGTGGTTTGCTGAGATATATCCTTGGTGCCTCATTTGAGATCCAATTGATTCCTCATTAAACTTGTCACTCCTTAAGATCCCTCCTTAGGTGAAAGATAGGTTTTGAAGCAGACAAAGATCGATCACTCTCATTTTCAAATCCGGTACCACGCACATTGTTCAACATAATCTAAAAACGGGGGCATCGACGCTGGAAGTTGGTTACTCAAAAATAATACGATAATTACTCTGTCTTGCAACGAGATATATTGACAGTTTGAGGGCAGCTTTCTTGCCTTTAGGGGGGAATGATTGAGATGCGAAGCACATTCAGTCTTCTGGGCACAATCAAGTGTTCCACTTGTGGTATTGATGTCGATATAGCTGAACCTGGGGACCACGTTTGCGCACCTCAGAAAGGTCAGGGACTCATCTCAACAAAAGGGGAAGGAAGAATATTAACGCCAAACAGAAGAGGAGCCTATTCTGCTACAGATAAAAACAGCAGCCGCATTCCAGCTGCTACAGAAGAAACCAGCAGCCGCATCCCAGGACTCATCACGGCAGGGCAAACACGCGCTACCTCCGATTGACTCAGGTACTGCAAGTGAGTTCCTGTCATGGTCTTTGTGGTCAACTCGGTATACTAACTGATCTGCAGATCGGTCTTTTGTAGGGCGGGAAGAGCCGACTCCACCAGAGAGATCATGAGTCTAAATAAGTATGTTCCCTCCGATAGTCGCTACTTCATCGTGAAACTCTTCATCGTAAATAACTACCCAATCCCCTAATTCACCTTCCTAACCTCCTTCCTCACTACCCTCCTTCCTCTTCACTTCCTTCTCCCCCTCCTCCTCTGGCCCCCCTTTCTCCGTCCACTTCCCCACTTTTGCCAACACTACTCCAATCGCAGCCAACTTTCCATCCCCCGCACGAGCCGGACTCCCCCTTTCATCTACATAAAACAGCTTCTCCACCATCTTCCCCCGCTTCTCATCCCACCCTCTCCAGACTAAATTCGCGCAGCCCGCAAGCCGGGACTCTCGTCGTAGCTGCCCCACAGGGAGGGTGTGCTGGGTTGGATGACCGAGGAGGCGGATTGTAATAAGGGAGAGGGGAGTGGCGGGGGGGTGATTGAGGAAGCGTAGGAGGTAGCGGGGGAGTGCCGGGCGTAAGGGGGAAGGTGCAGGTGCAAGTGGGTGACGTAAGGTGGGCTATATGTGTAGGGGATTAGTACGTATTTTTCTTTTGGTTGGGGGATTGGGGTTAATTGGGAGGGGGCCCGCTACCTAAAGTACTGCATCACCAGAAAGGGAATAGACCCCATAACCGCAACGCCCACAGCAGCGAGTATTCCCGCCGTCTTCGCCGGTATTGCAATTTCTCTATCCCCCACTCCCGGAGCCCATGTTGGGAGTTTTATTGCAACCATCTCTCTCCTCAGATTCTCCTCCTTCTCCTCCTTTACCACTGCTACCTCATTCTCTCCTCATTCTTAGCTGCCGCTGCCCGCTCCCCAGCCCCAGGATCCACAATCTTCCAGTACCATGCTGGCGCAATCACCCCTGCCGAAAATGCTGCTACAAAAAACGTGCACAGTTTAATACACGCCAGCCAGACGGTGCGCCTGCCAGCGTAGTAGATCAGCAAGCGGGGTGGGTATGTCGATGTAGAGCCGACTACCTTTCCTATATAAAAATCTTTCAATCAGTATACCATCGAACTCTAGATATGGGGAGATTGAGGAGCAGGGGTGAAACCGTCTTTATCTCCAGGTGTAGATCCAGGTGTAGAGGTAAATGGACGCTATAGCTCCCTGGGGTATTTGTGGGGATTATGGAGCTTCAGATTTCGACCAGAAGAGCCGGGCGGAGGGGTTTGCAAAGGACAACTTGGGCTCATAGTGAGAAGCGGGGCGAATGTGGTTCTTGCGGTTGGATGTGGAGATGTAGCGAGGCATCGGGCTCGGAAGTGTGTCACGCATGCAAGGGGCTTCCATGTCGGTTGGGGTCGCGGGAAGGGTGTGAGGTTGGTGGTGTGTCTGAGAAGGGCACGCGGTCGCAGCATGGTTGCAATTGACTTTGAGGCTCAAGTGAAAATTTCTGACAGCAAGTAAGTACAAACAAACGCTTCCGCTATCACGAATTAGGTACTAGACAATAACGAGAACTTGAATTGTACATCGACGGTGAATTGGTATATTTTCTCCATCCAAGGTTTGAAGTAAACCGCATACAGAATGGGATCCCTATCGTAAATCCACATCGAATAAATTCGCTGCTCACTCTCACCCTGCTTTCACAGACTAGACAAGCTATTGAATTACAAGTCCTCATGGCCGCTGCCATCTATTGAAACCAACTCCGTCTCAAAGATCAAAGTCGCCTTAGGTGGGATCACTGGTGGCCTTCCATTTTCGCCGTAGGCATACTGGTAGGGGATGGTGAGCTTCCTCTTCTCGCCGACACACATGTCTAGAAGACCTTCGTCCCAACCTATTACCAATGGCTCGTTAGACCCCATTCTGTCTGGATTTAAAAAAATATATTATAGCTTACCCTTGATGACTCGTCCTTGACCAAGAATGAACGTGAACGGTTGGCCTCGGTCATAGCTAGCATCAAACTTAGAGCCGTCAGACTCGAGGGTACCTCGATAGTGAACCCCAATAGTGTTGCCTTTTCGAGTCTTTCGCTCTAAGGATTAAATGTCAGCAAGATCCAACAAAGAGTTTGCAATCGGTCAAGGAAGCTACCCACCACAAGGAATCTCTAGAGTCTTCTCAATCTTGAGCTCATCGGCTGCGACAAGGCCGAGGAAAAGCAAGGAGGCAACAGAGGCGATCTTGAAGTGCATCGCTGTTTATTATTGCTGTACTGTGCGTAAATGTGATGTCCGTTCTTCCATCAACTGCCACAGGGTTGCGAGCTTTACTTAAGCTCGCAGTCACACGCAACAGTGCCGCAAAGGCCAGATCTCACATGGCGGCGACTTTTCCTGTAGGTACTGCGTCGGCAAGGGGCCACCCACCTGAAATAATATGGGGTGTCTAAGGTTTTCAACGTTTAAATTATCCAAGATCGACGACAAATAGAACAACTGACGAAAAAAGATCGCCGTTAATGCCCCTTGCATGGTCGTCACTCTGATAAACAAGTTCACGGGCTTGCTTCCATCACCATCACTCTTCTCACACGCAATGCACCCAGTAGATCAAGCAAGAGCTGTACGGAGTGTGTGTATGTAATAAGGCCCAGCGCCCACCAGGCTCCAACGCTATTCTCAAACCGGGTATACAATCTAGAAACTCCATGCTTAGGGGCCTGACAAGCTGGCAAAGCCATGCTAAACTTCGTATGCAGAGTACATAGATAAGTAATATATGCTCTCCCCACATGACAAGTTCATGCATCGGCGATCTTCGGGACGAGGAGGAGGCAAAGGAGAGGCGAGAGAGAAGAACTTGCGAGACAGCTAACCGAGTACCGTTGTCCGCTCGCATGTCGGAGGACAATGGATACTAACTAGACGCCGTGCTATTACCATTGACAAAGTAATTAGAAGAAAGGGTTTTATTACCATTGACATTATAGAAGAAAGGTTGAGGAGATTCAATAACACCCCGAAATGAAATCATTGGATGGGATACCCTCATGAGCCATGCAGTTGCCCTGGCAGATCTTCGTTTTCAATACCCCTCTTCTCGTTTCTTCAGGGGAAAACGGGTCTTTAGAGGAGGGGGTTGCCGCTACTTACGGTATACCGTATGTACGTATCTACATGCAAGTAGGAGACAAAAAAGTAGATTGCTGCTTATTTATATGGACCCTGTCTGTAGCCTTAACGGAAAGCAATGGCTCCACGTGCTTATTACCTGTCTGGCACAAAAGCTGTTAATTATTAGGGTCGCATCTGCTCGAATCACATAGTCCCGAGACTCGAATAATCCATATTTGGTGGGTGGAAACCTCAAGGCGGACAGGAAGGAACAATTGACGGTGATCTGATCCGAAAATCTAAAGGCGATAAGGGTGCCCCGTGTCGTAATCTTCCACACTCTAATCCCGGAGAAAAGTAGTCCATTGACATGCGCAGTCCTATTCATTCCCATTGACAAGTACATAGTCTTATTCATGGACATCCATTGACAGTTTCTTCCAGACATAAATACTTACTTCAGTAGAGTAGGTAGGCCTATCATTTGTCTTGAAGGTAGCGTGATAGTAGTAGCGTGACGCAGAACTGCGGTTGAAACTGCCCTCGAACTCTGCTGGATCTGCAGCCATTCTAGATCTGTGCCATTGTCCACCGCCGTGATATCTATTCTCCGTGAGATGCTAAATCCGCTAGCTGTATCAATAGACTCGAGCATAGCAGCGGAAGCAAAAGCTCGTCTCCCGCCGTTAATTTGAGTTGGCTGCAGCTCTTGCAGGCAGCTATAAAGTTAAAGCACAAGTCTCCTGGCCTCCAGCCATTACGGCAAACATTGAAAGTTTCCTGCAGTACCTGTTCGTCTCGTCGCTCAGCTCTGGAGACTCTCTTTCCTCTGCACCCAGTACACCCATCTCCCTTTCCTCCACTGCTTCACTTCGTTCACTCCCTTTTGAACAGTAGGTCCCTTCCTCCCTCTCAGCCTCGGACTGGTACTTCCTCAAGCACAAACTCACCTTTGATTCGAGATCACTGCCATTTAGCGAAAGTGCAGCCAGCTGAGTGAAACGAAACGTTCTTCAACGGCCTGCACTGCACGACAAACTGTCTTTTACCGCTGCTCTGTAAGTTCTGCTACGTTTCAAATTTATCGCTCTATCGTCCGCCGACGGCTCGCAGTAATAACTTTGACACTGACACTTGACGTTGCGTGTGGAGACAAGCGTAGGTACCGGTACCGTTACAATTCAAAAGATCGAAAAAAAAAAAAAAAAATCCATTTAGTTCTTTACCTTACCCCCCTTCCTCCGGGAGTTCTGCCCCTAACCTACCGCACCAACTTCCGACAACTCACACTGCACAACCCCCATTCCTCTTTCAACCTGTCCCCCACACCACAGGTACTTTCTGCTCCGTACTTACCTCTCCTCAACCCTGCCTTTTATTCCCACTTGATAATACATAATCCACATTCTCTTCACCCTTGCCTGACACACGCTGTCGAGTCTGCGAAATCAATTCAGCTGTTTGCTTCTCGTGTAGAGCCTTGCCTGCCCTAGCGAACGCACAACAAAAAAGATCCGATAATTTCGCTGGGGGCATTCTGCTCAACGATGGACCCAATAATACAGCCAAAAATGCCTAGTTCAGGCCTCAATCACATTGTTTGCATCCCTTCTCTTCAGTAAATTTATTATATTTTCTAGAGAAATTAAATTAATGTATTCACATGGTACAGGACACTCATTCCTCGAACGACTGTATGATAAACTCTCAGAAGATGGTCCATCCTTTGCCCACTCTGGCCTCGTCTCTCCATCTCCTTCACCATCTACATCTGGCGAAGCAGATGAAGCCCTTGAACCGGTTCCGCAGACCTGTTCATTGAGCCCAGAACTCACTTCTCCAAGGAAGCGGACTGCAGAGCACGCCGATTTGAATGAGGAAGACGACGGAGTACATAAAAGGCCTAGGAACGAAGTTCAGGCCATGACCCCAAAGGCCATGACTCCAGACTCTCAGATTTCCTCTTCAGCAACCACGGCGGAAAGGACTGCATCGGCATCGCCGCAAACACCCAAGAAGCTTCGGCTCTTCACTAAAGAATCTGCACCGCCGCAAACACCCAAGAAGGTTCGGCTCATCACCAAAATCTGCACCACTGAGCGATAAGAAACCTCAATCACCTACACAGAAATTTTCGCCGCAAGGTACCGATAAGAATCTCAAGAAGGACATCAGGGAGAAAGTGCCGAAAAGTACATTTGACGAGCTATCAAGGAAAAGAAAGGTCAGACAGGAAGAAGAATTTAACGGGAAGCCAAAAAAGAGAAGTTCAGACGGGGAGAGGATCTTAACGAGCAAGTAAGGAACAGGATAGTCAGACAAGAAGAAGAGGGCGACAAGCAGCAGAGAAGAGGGGTTAGATGGGAAGAAGACTTAAAGCCTGTTGAATTCAAAAATAAAGTTAGCGATGGAGCTGTGTCTAGGGACACACAAAAAAAGGGAAAGACAGAGTCAATTACAGAAATCGAAAAACGAGCGCGTGGTAAACTGTACAAGAGAATCACGAAGGGGAGAAAAGACGCACCAGGCTCTCTAGCTGCTAGGCTTAAAGCAAAGGGTACTTATATTGACCCAAGCACAACTTCTGAAACGGATGATAATATCAAGCTCAAGAAGAAACCGACAACTCGAAGCGAAAGGGTTGATAAAAGCCCCCAACAGCAGTGTTCTCAAATAACTTCTGCTAAGGCAGAGAATAACCCAGCGACAGCAGGACCTTCTCTTGTTATCGAGAGTACGCCTGTATATGACGAAATTGAGCCAGTTTATTTCAAGCGAGATGGTGTTGTCGGGCTCACTAACCTTGGGAATACATGCTTCGCCAATACTGTCATTCAAGCCCTGTGTAATACACCAGCTTTCAGAGACCTTCTTATGAAGACCCAATACTCCTGGTCAACCAAGAAGGACAGAAATACGAATCATATACGTAAAAATCCTTCTAATGCACCCATGGGAAGAAATACGAGAAGGGCTGCACATATAGCGAAAGAGAAAGACAAAAAACCGGCACCTGCGGATGAGTAAGTCTCTTTAATTTTGTTAATGTTATTTCGTGCTAACAAATATATCTCAGGAGTCTGTGCGCTGAGCTTGGGGACCTCTTTCATGTCATGACTTATGACAGGGCAGACTTGAAGCCCTCAAAACCATCAAAACGTTCTGAGGGGGCTGTGGTGTCTCCACGTGAATTCTATGAATCCGTTATAGCTCTGTTAAAATTTGAGCCTAATGAGCAGCATGATGCACAGGAGTTTTTGCAGCTTGCTCTTCAGAGGATGAGTAAAGAGCTGGCGCTGGAAAAGGTGGGGAAGTTTGGTCAGCTAGGTGCAATTGAGAAGGAAGTATCAGGGGTATCTCCAGTTCAGACATTGTTTGGGGGGGAATATATCAACAAAGTTTGTTCCATGGCACTCATCTAAACCGATCCATACTGATCCTTCCACAGAATCAATGCAACGGTTGTCCATACTCAACTACCGACTCGGCAAAGCCAGAAGACTTTCTCTGTTTGAGCTTGGGAATTCCCACAGCTTCAGAGGAACAGGGTACTGTAGGGGGACGTAAGTTTACTAGATCTAAGCCGGTTAAAAGAGCCATCACTCTCGAATCTTGCCTGGAGCACTTCGTGAGCCCAGAGCTTGTACACTCCGGTGGTAGTTCAAGCAAGGCACCTTTCTGCTCGACTTGCGGACCAAGAGAGGGCATCACTAAAACTTTGAAACTATCAAAGTGTTCTCAATATCTTTGTGTTCAGCTCAAAAGGTTCCAATGGGGACCTAGAGGAGACTATAAAGATACTACCATCGTGAAACCGCCTATCGGAAAACTAGACCTAGGTCCATACATGACCGAAGATAGTGGTGTTACAAACACCAGCTATGACTTGCATACAGTTATCGTCCATGCGGGATAGGTAAGCTATCTAGCTATGTGTTAGACAAATGTTTCGTTGCTGACAGTCGAATAGTTGCAGTAGCGGTCATTACATTGCGTACACTAAGACACACGACGGCACCTGGTGGAAAATGAACGATGACAAAAGTAGCATTGTGTCTACAGAAGAGGTTGTGAACTCACAGGCCTATATGATGTTCTTTTCACGTAACGATGCGAATACCGA
>WHUX01000615.1:0-17120 GCA_015179025.1 Terfezia claveryi
ATTTCAATTCTACTAAGATAAGACCTCAGAAGGATAGGGAGATTACTATGTAGGACGTTCCCGTAGGGAACAGTAATTAACTGGTGTAATCTATCTTATATGATTTATGCTATCTAAGCTATATGATCTTGATCTGATCAGAATATAGGCTTGCTTGCTACTGTGTGCTAGCTTGTTCTTCTTTCTTGTAGATTCCAGAGAGAATCCAGTGGCCTATTTATACTCCTCTGAGATCTGATGACTAAGGAAATAAATACAATAAAGGGTGGCACACCAGAAGGTGGTACGTTGTATAAAAGGGGTCATGTGGCCAAAGTAATGAGTCACACGCCTTAAACGATGGTCATGTAGCCATAGTAATGAGTCACATGCCTTAAACAGAGGTCACGCAGCCATAATGAGGGTGTCTTCATATAGCAAGTGCCATGGAACTTCCTATGGCAAATTCCGGGTGCTATGGATGCTTATAAAGCAATAGGAGGTGGTTGAAGGCTAGTTCTTCAACCGAGAGGCTTAGTTACATAATATAGTAGTAATATAGGAAATATAAAGGTATATAATCAATTATATAAGCAATGAAACAACATTCTCCATTACATAGTGAGCCAGTTGATAGTAGTAGTAGTGATGATAGGGATAAAGCAGAATAAAATTGGAAGGGTGTAAAAGGAACTATTGGGGGCGGTAGAGGGAAGAGACCAATAACTAAAGAAAGACTCAGTGAAAGGCAAAGGAATAAAAATGGTATAGTTAGAGTTGCTTCTAGTGAGAGGGAGATAAATAAAAGTTTTTTGTTTAATTTTTCGTTTGGATTTTTATATAGTTATATACTAAGATTTTCAAGTGTTTGACAAGCAAGATTGTAGGTATCATTGATTAGATATCATGTAAGGTATATATATGCAATCTGTCTTTTTTTTATTTTTTTAAGGAAAGTTAGGGGAATATGAGACATCAGGGTGGTCGGGGATTTTTATGGGTTAAAGAAGGATTGTAAGTGTCATGGTGATGTTTCAGAACGTCCTTTTTAGATGCTTGGAGATTTTTGTAGATATGAGCCGCATGGAAGGTATTATGAATTATATGCCATGTTTCATAATAATTGTTTTTTTTTTTTTTTTTTTTGGTATACTATTGAGAAAAGCTATGAGTGGACTATTAGAATCCAAGCTGGTGTTGACAATGAGAAATATTATTAGTATACCTGAGTGGATTTAAGATGACTACAATATCTACTAAGGTGGTAGGCAGCTTGTTACAGACAAAGCAGCTCACGATAGTAGCAACATAGAAGTCAATGACTAAGACAGAAGTAAAGAGAAAAAGTAAGCAAATCACTTACAAGCTGGCTGCAAGCTGTGACCTTAAAGACGACACAACCAAGGAGCAATTCGTCAATACCAATATAAAAAAATCTTCTACTAGACAATTAATATCGAATGGCAAGGGCCAGGCATCTACCAGTAGTTCCATAAGTGAAAGTATTCCATAGTTGCGTGAATTGTATCTAATTGATTAAGTGAGTAAATTAGGTTTCATCAACTTTTCAGGCCATAATCAATTTTCTGGAGGTAGGAGAATTAGCAAGATTAAGGAAACCAGTACTTATATGTGAGTGTGACAGGATTTACTATTCAACAATGAATTCTATGGGTCCACTGGAGGTCGACATAGAGGTATGAGAAGTCAAGGGAATTCCAGCTCTACTATTATGCAAAGTGAAAAGGTAAACAAACCATTCCACAGGAATATGCTTGATATATACTTACAAAATGTACTTGAACTACATCTTAACAGTCTGAGCAAGGCACCTCTCAGTCCATCTACAGGTGGTATAGTTCTAACATAAACTAACCATGATTATCATCATTACTTATTATTGAAATAGATGTTTACGATAACAATTATAGACTGAAGAGACCAAAGAAGCAACTGACAGGAGCTAAAGAAAATTCACAGCGAAATCAGAGCTTCACACAGTTTGATATAATAACAAAGGCTGTTGTGTATAACGCTGCAAATTGCATCAAGAGAATCACTTTTTTTGAGAAGCCTTTGCCAGATACTGATCATATAGAATATCTTCTAGCACAGGTATGGAAGGAAGCTAAAATCGAGTATGGAGTGGATGAAGAATACCCAACTAAGATTGATGCATACATCAGCAAAAAGAAATATGCGTCAGGACGCACCACCAAGGGTCCGGATGCGATTTTGCGTCCTGTGCGTCATGTGCGTCCGGATGCCCCGGGGTATTGCATTACAATCCAGACGCAACTAGGGCCCCGCGCTGCGTCCTGACGCCATTGGGGCCCCAAAAGCCGTCCGGACGGTGGTTGACATAAGCTCAACGTCTGGATGTCAGAGCTCATTGCCATTGCGTCCTCAACTCAATTGAGGTTGTTAACGCTATAGGTTCCACGTCTGGCGTTGCTGAACCAGGGCCCCAAATCACTCTCTTCTACAATGCACACCCGCTACCAGCTTCCATCTACGACGCTCTAACATCGGCCAGGTACGTAGCCACTATTGCAGACATTGAATATGCACGCAGCGGAAATATCCATAGTATTCGCTAATAATTATATACACAGAAGTATTGATTAATAGATATATATATGGAGCATGCAATCGCTGCTCCAATCGCTCTAACACTCGCTCTAATACTCGCTCTAATACTCGCTCTAATACTCGCTCCAATACTCGCTCCAATACTCGCTCTAATACTCGCTCTAATACTCGCCGTAATACTCGCTCCAATAGTCACTCTAATGCTAGCCGTAATGTGCTGGGATAGACAGCGAAGGGAAAATGCGCGGGAAGGGAGGTATAGATACAGGAAAACCATAGTTGCCAAGGCCGACTGGTAAGGCCGACAATTTAGACTTTCCGAAGACAATGAGATAAGCGATAACAAGAGAAGTGGCATGACAGTGATCAATGGCGCTCAGCCCCCTTTCGCCCGCGAGTGCCGTACTATTCAATGCCTGGCCTGGAAATAGTCATATTGGGAAATCGTAGTCGTTGTATGGAGATATGTGCGGAGTTCATGCTTTGTGATATGTTTCGTAGGAATTCATGCATTCGCGGGCATATATATATATATGTGCGAGAAACTCGTGCCTTTGGGGACATATATATATATATATGCGAGAAATCCATGCATTCCCGGGCATATATATATATATGTGCGAGAAACTCGTGCTTTTGGAGACATATATATATATATATATGCGAGAAACTCGTGCTTTTGGAGACTTATATATATATGTGCGAGAAACCATGCTTTTGGGGACATATATATATATATGCGAGAAATCCATGCATTCGCGTGCATATATATATATATATGTGCGAGAAACACGTGCTTTTGGAGACATATATATACATATATGCGAGAAATCCATGCATTCGCGGGCTTATGTGTCTCCAAAAGCATGAGTTTCTCGCATATATATATATATAAGTCTCCAAAAGCACGAGTTTCTCGCGCATATATATATATATAAGCCCACGAATGCATGAATTCCTACGAAACATATAACAAAGCGTGAACTCCGCACATATCGCAATACCACGACTACGATTGCCCAATATGACTATTACCAGGCTAGGCATTGAATAGTATGGCACACACGTGCGAAAGGGGGCTGAGCGCCATTGATCACTGTCATGCCACTTCTCTTGTTATCGCTTATCTCATTGTCCTCGAAAGTCTAAATTGTCGGCCTTACCAGTCGGCCTTGGCAACTATCGTTTTCCTGTATATATACCTCCCTTCCCTGTGCATTTTCCCTTTGCTCTCTATCCCAGCACATTACAGCTAGCATTAGAGTGACTATTGGAGCGAGATTACAGTGAGTATTAAAGCGAGTATTAGAGCAAGTATTGGAGCGAGTATTAGAGCGAGTATTAGAGCGAGTATTGGATCGAGTATTAGAGCGAGTGTTAGAGTGAGTATTAGAGCGAGTATTGGAGCGAGTATTAGAGCCGGTGTTAGAGCGAGTATTAGAGCGAGTGTTCAAGCGATTGAAGCAGCGATTGCATGTTCTATATATATATCTATTGCTCAATACCTCTGTGTATATAATTTTAGCGAATACAATGGATATTTCTGCTCCATGCATATTCAATGGCTGCAATAGTGGTACGTAGCTGGCTGATGTTAGAGCGTCGTAGATGCAAGCGGTGAGCGGGTGTGCATTGTAGAAGAGAGCGATTTGGGGCCCTGGTTCAGCAACGCCAGACGTGGAACCTATAGCGTTGGGGACGAGCAGCCCGTCTCATATTGCGTCCAAGACCTGGTAGCATACTTCTGTTGCGTCCCAGGCGTGGGAGCACACTTGTGTTGCGTCCTGCACCTCCTGCGCATGAGTGTTGCGTCCCGACGCTGGCGCACCAAGCGTTTGGCGTCCTGATTGTAAGTTCCTGTCCCATGCGTCCTGTGCGTCGGACGCACAGGAAGACACATGACGCGAATATTTTTTTTGCTGATGTATGTAAGAGAGTGTAATGGAGAACGTTGTTTCATTGCTTATATAATTGATTATATACTTTTGTATTCCCTATATTACTACTATGTTATATAACTAAGCTCTCGGTTGAAGGACTAGCCTTCTACCACCTCCTATTACTATATAAGCGTCCATAGCACGCGGAATTTGCCATGGGAAGTTCCATGGTACTTGCCATATAAAGACACCCTCATTATGACTGCGTGACCTCTGTTTAAAGCGTGTGACTCATTACTATGGCCACATGACCATTGTTTAAGGCGTGTGACTCATTACTATGGCCACATGACCCCTTTTGTACAGTGTACCACCTTCTGGTGTGCCACCCTTTATTGTATTTAATTCCTTAGTCATCAGATCTCAGAGGAGTATAAATAGGCCGCTGGATTCCCTCTGGAATCCACAGAAAGACAAGAAGCAACCAAGCAAGCACACAGAGTAAGCAAGCCTATATTCCGATCAGATCAAGATCATATAGCTTAGATAGCACAAATCATATAAGATAGATTACACCAGTTAATTACTGTTCCCTTCGGGAACATCCCACATAGTAATCTCCCTACCCTTCTAAGGTCTTACCTCAGCAGAACTGAAATACACAAACGTCCGTACCTATGGATATAGATTGTATAAACGGTACTGAATGAATACTGTCTAGTACCATTCATTACATTTTTTTTAACTTACTTACCTAATCTTTACTCTTAAATCCAAGGCCTGATCAACCTTCGGATACCTTTATTACACTCATGCAAGTGTATACAATTCGACACCCAAGTGCACATATAAAATCGATATTGTTATTCAACTAGCTAGCCAACAAAATCCAACAATGAGACATCAGACTCTCAACTGCAGTACATCAACAAAAGACTTAGAAGCAAGCTAAGCAGAGCTCTAACGGGCAGTGGTATCCCACCTTAAACAATCCCACCCTCGTTTAAAACACTTTTCCCAATAAGATCGACAACTCATCTTGCACTCCTGGCAACCGCCATTACATCTGGACCTGTAAATCCAGTACACCATTGAAAAACCGGCCCCCCAAGTCCCAGGAATAATTAGTCTAAACAACCAAGTGTCACAATGCCAAGGCTCAAATCTCGCTGCCTCAACTGCAGCTATTTCCTCCACAAAAGAATTACCTCTATCAGAACCTTCCTTAGGCCCAGACATCTCTACCAATACCTCTGCACCCCCAGCGTCTACCTCAACACACCAATCAGAAAACATGACACTCTTGCCGGAAGAACTAGAACTAGATTCTAGACCAGTAGACGAAGAAAAACCAGGACCATAAGAAACATCAGGATCTTGACATCCAGCCTCACCAGCCGCGTGAGCCACCGAGCCAACAGAACCGTCAGCCGAACGGAGATCATAAGGATCATCAGCCACTACACCATCAGCACAGAAAGATGCCAAAGAGGAAAAGTAACTCGACAATCGTATCACATAACCAGCTGCATTTGGTTGTGGACAGACGACGAAATCAGACATAATGGCATCTGAACTTAGTAAGAAGACGAAGAGGTCGAGACAGTTAACTATGTTACCCGAAGATATTAAGAAATTAGTAGAAGAAACTCCCAGAAAGACCAGATTTATAGTTCCTAACACGGAAGGGGAAATAAATCTACCCATCGATATAGAAATAGGAGAACCAGGTGTAGCAGGAATCAAACTATATTTTAGTTTGGCTTTACCTCTCATACCAGAAGAATTTTGGGACAGACATCTTCCAACAATTGAGGAGATTTTGAAATATACTCGCTCAATAGGACATGCCCAACAGTATCATCCTGATGATACTCGACTCTTAATGGAAGCTGTAGCAAAATACTACTTATGGCTAACGCCTTACCCATTCAAAGAAGAAGACTTAGAAATGAACGCATTTTTAAGTAAGGAATTAAGGAAACCTATTGTACCACTTTTAAGGAAACCGAATTGGGTAATAAATAACTGGGAAGAAATAATGGCATTTATGATGAGCGGCACTCATCTAGAAGAATCAGCACATACCTCGGAGGATTTTTTCAATCCTAGCAAAGAACTTCCAGGAGAGTTCCTGAGAACACCAAAAGATCAATCGAAAGGCAAAGGTCGAGCACCTGAGACACCAGAAAGGAGGACTGGGTCAGCCAAAGAACCAGATGATAAAGACCAACTACCAGAAGATATAGAATTACCAGAAGACGATGATGATCTAGATACAGGACTAGACCAACAGAAGCAGAAAACGCAAGGAGGAGGACGAGACCCCGATGATAGTAGAGATGATAGCTCGGGCTCTGATAGGGAATCGTCAGTTACAAGTCAAACTCTTAAAAGAAAACCCAAACGAGGAAAATCAGTTGAACACCAGCAATGGGAATCTACAACAGGAATGGTTACAACAGGTAACCATGAAGCAACGAATGCTTTAAAAGGAATAAAGATTGATATGCCAGAAAAATTAAGAGGAGAAGACAAAAAATGGCAAGACTCACAATATTTTGACTCTTGGGCTACAGCAATGCAATGTTGGTTTGTTATCAAAAGAATAGATTTGGAAGGTGCTTCAGCTTTGGAAATTGTTGGATTCAGAATAGAAGGAAGCGCACTTACTACTTATAATCAATTCCTAAGAGAAAAAGGAAAGAATGCGACATTCTTTGGTTTCATACTAGTGCTAAGGGATTTTCTGATACCCTCTACTAGTAAGGACATTTTGTAGAAACGATAGGAGACAGCCACACCGTACAAGGACGGACGTCACATGGGAATCAAACAGTTTGCCAACTGGCTTACTGAAATGCAAATCAAATTGATTGACAAAGATGGCAAACAATCAATATCGCAGGAAGTAAAAAGAAGAAAGTTTCTTAATCACCTGCCGCCATATATGTCAGCTACATTAATTCCTTTAATCAAAGAAGAATGGTCATATAATCAGCTCGTACATCAAGCGAAGTCATATGAAGCTTTCAAGAAAAATATTGCCCCACCATCCACAACAAATACATTTTGACGACAACACCCTCAGAATGAAAATCGGAGTCACGGTCCATGCAGGGACCATAATCAACGACAAAAAACAGGATTTAATCCTAGCAGCAATCCCAACACCAAACCTAATACAGAAAATTGGTAGGACTCAGATTGTGACACCATCACAAAAAAATTGGATCAGAAGACAAAGATGCAATTAATTAGAGGCAAGAAATGTCTATGGTATTGGAACCCTGGACACTCCTACAAGGACTGTAGGAAACAAAAAATAAGGTACCCATGCGTACAGCCGCACAAGATTTAGCTATGCCGATAGCCACCAAGGATAAAAACAATAAGGATAAAATCAAGGAACGACCCTTGTCAAGACAGGTACCAGATTTTAGCAAGGTATTCGTTAAAGCTAACGAACACCCTGCACTAGCTTTAATTGATCTTTAAACAAAGGGAGGAGACTTAATTAATTCTCAATTTGTACACCTATACAAAATACCAACTAGAAGCATTGAGAAAAATCATTAAGTACTGCAATTAAAGGATGAAAAGGAACAATAGACAAAGCTTGTACTATCAAACTTAATTGAAGAGGTTATGTAGAAGAACGAACGTTCTATGGAGCTCATTTGACTGGATGGGACATGATACTAGGAGAACCTGCTCTCAGCAAAATGCGAGCAATAATTCCTGCCCATCAGGAACCAGTTACTATCCAGCCGGAAAATATTCCTCGATTTCAGCTAACTGTATGGAAAGGATCTAGAAGTATAGGGAATAGTATAAGATCAGCATATACTCAGGTCAGCTGCGAATTAGTTACAGATTATAGTGAACCGGATAATTGGGAAAATATTAGTGACGCAGAAGAAACCGATTCAGAAAGAGAACTTATGACAGCTGTTTCTACGGTACAGAAACAATTGAACCCTATAACGGAGTTTCCCTTATTATTTTCCAAGACAATTCCACGGGAATTACCTCCACTAAGAAAATTTAATCACTCTATCAAACCAAAAGCAGGAGCTACTTGGATACCAAAATGGCGACCCTCAGGACATCGATTTAGACAACAAATCCATGACAAATTAGTCAAAGAAGAAGCGTTAGGTCACATATGTAGAGTAGAAAATGACACAAATGCTGTAGTCATATTCACTATCTCTAAACGAGATAAACCGGAAGAAGCCAGACATGTTAATGATTGTCGAGACCACAATTTAGCTGTCGAACCGGACCACACCCCATTGCCAGATATTAATGAAGCAATTGAACTAGTAGCGGAGAATCCCATTTGGACTAAGCTTGATTTAGCTGACGGATTTTTTAATATCAGGAACCATAAAGAATCTGAGCAATACTCTACCTTTTTATGTCACATGGGATATTTCAGAAGTAGAGTTATGCAACAAGGGGATCGTAACGCACCAGCTACCATGGTTCGCGTTATGCATGAAACTTTTAAGGACATGGTCTATAAAAATTTAATCATTATATTGATGATATTATTATATTCTCTAAAATGTATGAAGAATATATAGAATTATTGAAGAAAGTACTTCAACGTCTACAGGATGAGAAATTCTATCTCAAAGAAAGCAAATGCCAGTTCTTTACTCCAAGATTGGAAATCTTAGGATATGTTTTGACATCAGATGGATTACATGTAGACCCGAAGAAGAGGACTACTATATTAACATTTCCAACTCCTACAAGAAAAAAGGATCTTTGAGGATTCCTTGGAATCGTTAATTATCTCAGCAGGTTTATTCCAGACTTGGCATCGTATGCGAGCACCCTGTCAGAACTGCAAGGAGAAACAAAGAAATGGGAATGGACAGATACTTATAATGCAGCGTTTGAAAAACTTAAGGAACTCGTGAATTCCCCACATATTTTAAAACCCTGGAATAATGAATCTACTGAACCCAAATATTTAGTCTGTGATGCTAGTGATGTAGGACTAGGATCTTGGATAGGTCAAGGACCATTGACGTACATCAGACCAATATGCTTCCACTCTAGAAAATTTAATCCAGCTCAACTCAATTATCCTACCTTTCAAAAGGAATTATTAGTGATTATTGAGTCATTAAAATTTTTTGAAGCACAATTAAGAGGTCACAAGTTCACTATCCTTACAGACCACAAACCATTAGTAACCTTCCATACTCAAACGCTTGCAAGCCAGAAATTGAGGCGATGGCAAGATTACCTAATGGAATTTGATACAGACATACAGTATACTGCAGGAAAGGAAAATTTGATAGCAGATGCTCTATCAAGAAAGTATAAATACTTGGACACTCCCACCACCGAGGATGATTATATTTCCAACAGCATTGATCCTCCTAAGCATACCTACAACCGCAACATCTCTACCAAAGCTTTAAGAACTTTCCACTCACCAGAAACCTCTACTCAGAACAATATGGTTTCTCGCAGATCTATCAATTTCAAGCATGTCGACTACGATTTCAACAAATATCATGGAAGAGCCAAAGAACTTGGACACCATATCTTCTGTCTATATTTCGAGGGCATCCCAGACGAAGAAAGCAAATATGACATGATGAAGGAAGAAGAGTCCTCAGATGATGAGACTCTATCCACCATACCAGAAGAAGTTTTCAGTGGGTATGATTGTATACCCTATATAAACAAGAACAAAACCTTAATAGTTCTTGGATTAAGATATAGGCATCCATCTTCTGAAAACCCTCAACAAAACACCCTCGCTCCCAAAGAAGCGAAAGAAATTGCTATCAATCTAGCTCATAGCAATTGGCAACAACACAAAAGGATGCACTGGTCTTTTTGCCGAGATTTTTACTGTCCAGTTCATAGCAGCTCCCATGCCATGAACAACCGCATGTTCACCATTGAAACATGCGCAATCTGCAACCACCACGGATATGGCAGTTTGAACTGTGACCTGACAGCCTCAGTTCTTAAGAAGGAGAAGGAATTCCTTACGACTCGTATTGCGCATATCTTATCTGCAAATGAGCCTCAAAAGGAACTAGCACCAGTACAACAAACGCCAGCTTATCCACCTCCACCAGCTCTCAGCCGCGAAGAAGCTATCCAGGAAATCGGAGAATGGGCAAAAAGATAGATTGCCAACAAGCCGACACGACCTACTCTCCAACCCAGCATTCAGTTCAGTAACCCTACCAAACAGATGACCAACCGACAAATGGAACAGGAGATCATGAATACTCCTGTTGCCCCACAACAACTATGGAATGCACCTCAACAACCAGCTGCAACCGCTGGCAGTAATAATACGATTCCAATCAACACTGCCGCCTTCACTACTCGTTCTAAAAAGCGAGTAGCCATTGACGAAGATTTACCCTCCTTCATTCAAGATACCAAGACCTCCAGACAGCGTTGTGATTTCTGTAAGTTCTCAGGACATAATGCTTCTACATGCAAGGAGAAGAAACCCACCATCAATGACTTTAACATGAGGATCGAACCGACACTCAACAAGCTCATTGAAGAGAAACACATCAGCGACGGATAGTAAGACGACAAGGACTACTTCATCACATAGTGGCTTGACTAAGGTACAGGTATGAAAGCCACATATCAATCATGTATGAGAGTATGTCCTATCTGGAAGAACTACTATGATACCTTTGTGAACCGTAAGAATCATAGAAGAAGAGATGGATTTTTGTATGTCAAGAACTGACAAAGACAATGGAGATTAGTCTTGCCCTCTACCTTTAACATCGAAGGTAAGAACTATCTTGAATTGGTTATTAAAGATGCACATGAAGCAACCGCTCATGGTGGTATTGAAAAAATGATGAAATATCTTACTGACCGATATGATTTCCAGTCCTTTGCAGAACCAACTAAGAACTATATCAGATGTTGTGATACTTGTCAACGGACAAAGTATTCCAACAAGGCACCACTTGGGCTCGTAACCCCATTACATGTACCAAGCAGGCTATGGACTGACATATCGATGGATTTTCTTAAAGTAGCACCTGTGTTTACTAAGCGTTCAATTTTGTACCCGAACATTTCTGTTGAAGAAGATCATGTAGTTTGTATTTCACGACTTTGGACGATTGTCGATAGACAATCAGGATTCAAGTTTCTTATTCTATCTCAGATAATTTCACAGCAGAACAATGTACTGCTACCTTTGATACACATGTTGTCCCAACTATGGTATACCCTTTTTGTATTGTTTTTGACCGCGACACTCTTTTTATGTCAACGCACTTTCAAGATTGGGCTAGGAATAAAGGAATCAAGTTGGAACCGTCCACCGCATATCATCCATGTGCAGACGGACAATCGGAAATTGTGAACAAAGAAATTCTACAAGTAGCAAGAGCCTATAAAATTGAAGGATTTGATTGGCTACAGAAACTACCAGAGATACAGTTAAAACTCAACTCTAGGTATAATGCCACTAGACAGAATAGTCCCTTTTCCACACTATTTGGATTTAATGCACATCTTAGTGTATCGATACTTCCATACCCCATTAATGCATATGTACCAGCGAATGAACGTCATGAGGTAATGTCTAAAAACCTATATGACGCCAAGAAGACTCAAGCATCTAAGCGAACAAACGACTACCCAATACAGCCAAATTTTCAGTCAGACAACAAGTTATGCTTTCCTCAGAAAACATCAACCTATCGAATGTCTCACCCAAACTCAAACCAAAATGGCTAGGCCCATTTCCCATTATTTCTAGTAATCAGAAACGCAATAACTATAGCCTGACCTATACAGTCAACCTGACCTCCACCTCATATATAATACTTTTCATATCAGCAAACTCAAACCTTACTATAAAAACAATCCTACCAGTTCCCTCACAGACAATCTCAGGAACCAGGACCAATTCAAGATGATCATTATGAAGTTAAAAAGGTATTAGAATTCAGAACAGCTCCTCGAACTGGAGAAAGACAATATAAGGTCACATGGCTAGAATACACTCCTAAACATGATTCCTGGGTAAACGCCAAGGATATCACCACCGAAATTCTTCAAGACTTCTGGAGACCGGAAGTATGGAAGAACATTCAAGAGATGTCGAAGAACTAAAGGAAAACAAGACTACGAACTAGAGATGAGACCCGAGCTCTCATCCAACAAGAACGAGATAGAATCATGAGTCAAGGAAACACTAAGGATATTCATGTTAATACTAATGTATTAACAATGCATCAAATCTTAGGACATATGGAAACCAATATGGCAGAGCAAAAGATATAAGGATAGGAAATCCTTCTATGTGGGGAAGTGTAATGGAGAACATTGTTTCATTGCTTATATAATTGATTATATACTTTTGTATTTCCTATATTACTACTATGTTATGTAACTAAGCTCTCGGTTGAAGGACTAGCCTTCTACCATCTCCTATTGCTTTATAAGCGTCCATAGCACGCGGAATTTGCCATGGGAAGTTCCATGGCACTTGCTATATGAAGACACCCTCATTATGGCCGCGTGACCTCTGTTTAAAGCATGTGACTCATTACTATGGCCACATGACCATTGTTTAAGGCATGTGACTCATTACTATGGCCACATGACCCCTTTTGTACAGCGCACCACCTTCTGGTGTGCCACCCTTTATTGTATTTAATTCCTTAGTCATCAGATCTCAGAGGAGTATAAATAGGCTGCTGGATTCCCTCTGGAATCCACAGAAAGACAAGAAGCAACCAAGCAAGCACACAGAGCAAGCAAGCCTATATTCCGATCAGATCAAGCTCATATAGCTTAGATAGCACAAATCATATAAGATAGATTACACCAGTTAATTACTGTTCCCTTCGGGAACGTCCCACATAGTAATCTCCCTACCCTTCTGAGGTCTTACCTCAGCAGAACCGAAATATACAAACGTCAATACCTACGGATATAGATTGTATAAACGGTACCGAATAAATACTGTCTAGTACCATTCATTAGAGAGAGGTCGTAGCAAATGTTGGAGAAGACACTGACAATCTTTATCTAGCTGTGGAGTATCCAATCTTATATAAGATCACATCTCATCTATAAAGCGAAGCATTATATCGTAAAACTCTACAACTTTAACCAAAACTGCATTTCAGAGTATATTCAGAAGAGGGTCAGTTGGTTGTTGGATAAGGATCATTTGACATACTAACATGAAAAATGGGAAGTAAGTAAATTCATAGGGAAAATGTGAGTCAACAGACATTGAGAATCTAGGGATGATCGAATGGGTGAGGTAATAGATTCAGAGCGACCAAAGGAGCACAATTTATTTATATGAATTTCTTTGATAGGGTAAAGAAACTTGGAAACCAAGACCCAATGTCTATAAGCCGAATCCGTAGTTCATTTATCTGCCTAATTTTTATGATACTACAACACGCACTACCTACATATGAGAGTGGGGCATTGCAAGATAGGGAGTTTTTCAACTATATGAATTCCTCTTGTAAGTATGGGACCATAGTTGTTAGGAGTTAAATACTAACAGCCTGGCAGTAGCCTTTAATCGAATGTTAAAGTAGTGGGAGAGTCTCCCGACAACACTGGAGCAAAGTCTATTGAAGATAATTCAGTTAGAGATTCTTGGGCACTACCAAGTGTATGGGAAAGTACTTCGATGGGAACAAGTCAAATTCTATAGTATTGACAATGATGAACTGGACAAATATACTAAGAAGCTAGTGAAAGATCTGAAAAAGGTAGAACAAACACATCTAATACTATGTGGGTATTTTAAAGAAGGGTTTCTAACATTGCCAGACATAGTAAGTAAGGAGAACGATATGCCAATCATATAAGCTGAGAATGACGAGCTAGTATACAGTTGCAGTCCGGCAAATAATAGATATGATGGGTTGATAAAAGAGGTCAAAGATGTGCAAAGTGCTAGTGGTGATAGTAAGGATGCTGGTAGTAAGCCCGGCAAAGATGGTGATGAAGAGGCTGAAGATAAGTGTGAAGATTCTGAAGATAATAATAAGTCAGATACTTATCTGCAGGATGATGATAACAATGACTGTGAGGCAGAAGATGGAATTCCGAGGATAGGTTGTTGGAAATGGATGATGCAGAGTCAGAAGGAATAAAGATGAATATTATAGTGGTGTATATATTTTTTTGTCAGATTGTAGGGATGAGGTCAGACACAGAAGGTCAGGGTTCGAAATGAATAGATGTACACAATATATTTTGATAAATGTAAAAAGACAATTTATTTATAATTGGAAGAGTTAGAAGTATAGAGTATTAGGTGGATACAGAGCAGGAGTTGGAAGATGCTGCACTACAGAAATATTTAGTACTGATTGCACACAATTATGAGGAGGATATGAGTTATATAGGAATTTAGTGTAAAAAAATAAGATACAGATATTTTAGTCAAGAGCAGGGGAAACATACTAGGATCATTAGGCCAGACCCCACAGGACAAGGTATAGGCACTGAGAGGCTGGTAGCAACCGAGGCAGAGTAAGAAAAGGGTAGAGTCATGGTGCAGCCTATTAAGAGGTGCATGGGATGGGAGCACACAGCATAGTGTATATGGTCATAGATTTGACTACAAGCTAAGGCTTCAGCATACTAGAGGGTATGCTAGGATGTGTCATGAGACCACGGGTCTGAAAACAGGACTAGGGTCACTGGCATGACCATTTTTTTATTTTGGTTCTTTAAAAATATCCAAACAAAAAGCAGTAAATATTTTGACGCAGCTAGGGAGAAGTGAAGTCCTGGTATGGACTCTTAGGTAGGCATGTGTACAGACCAGAGTTAGAGCCCTGACAAAGACTATTGGAGATGGACGTGAGAATGGCCACCTAAGGTATGGTAGTGCCATGCAGGAAATGGGCCATAAGGAGAGCCCTGACATAGACTCTAGAAGGCAGACATGGGGCAGACTCCCACAGCGCAGTGGTGCCATAACATACATCATAAGACATAGGCATACCGGCATGGGCTCTAAAGGGGCAGTGTCAAGGAGACAACTATTATCTATGACGCACTATTAACTGTCAGTTTGCCTTTAAGTCAACAGCGGCGTCGGGGACTGCAAAGGCAAACTGCAATCATTTTTAATGTTGTCAATGTTAACATATACGGTCTGGTGTACTACCTATACAGAGTCCTCTACCAGGAGTAGTAGTACACATAATCCCTTAACGGCGGTCTGTAGAGTACCACATTGCCTCTTGCAATACCAACTATCAAAGTTTAAGGTGTAGGAGCCAAAGTTAACAGAGATGTCATGCATATAGAGCCAGGGAATCCCCAGAACAATAGTATATTTAAGCTTGGTTACAAATAATGGAAGGCTTTCTGAATGGTCTCCAATAGTATTAGGTAAGTATGTGAGATAGATAATAGCTCCAAAATAGATAGGGTGGCCATCAATGATATTGAGAAGGTAGGGGGTATTGAATTTGGAGGTTGGTATAGAATTTTTACTGACAAAGGTTTGATCAATGAATGTAATTCCTAAAGCACCACAATCTATGAGAGCTAATATTACTACTATTTTATCATTGAATTTAACAGTTATTGGTACTACAAAATGCTTGCCAAACAAGTGAGATTCATTAACAGATATAGGTGTAGGCAAAGAAAATGCAGACAAAGATAAATAGCCTTGAGCAGGTCCCTTGCTAGTGTCAGTAACTAGGCAAGGGACAGGGCTTTTCCTGACTTATCTACCTCTACAATTCAATATGCTGGAGTGTTGGAGATAGTATGAATAGTGAGGGAGCGATTCTTTAGAAGGGGGCAAGCAACAATGAAGTTGTTGGCCTTCCTATAGGCTATGTATAGCCTATTATTCTGATAGTATTCTCTCTCTTCCTGGGTCAGGTGGAGTCTACCTACAGATAAGTCCATAAGGGCTGGTCCACCCACCACAAAAGAAGGGTGGGCTGGCTTGTTTGGAAGGGTTATAGGTGCTTGTGGCTGAGGGCGAGGTACTAAGAAGGTTAATCATGGGGTGCTGTTGTAGGGGAGGCCTTAAGGCTGTTTCTGAACCTGGCTATTTTTTGCTCTAATCGGCTGGCCTAATCAATGAATTTTTTAAGGGTAGGGATATCCGGGAAATTGATAAGTGCTTGTCTGAGTTCTATACTTAACCCTTCATAGGATTAGTGTAGTTTGATCTTATCACTCTAGTCGACTTCTGCAGCTGTAATGAATGGTACTAGATAGTATTCATTCGGTACCGTTTATACAATCTATATCCGTAGACATGGACGTTTGTGTATTTCGGTTCTACTGAGGTAAGACCTCAGAAGGGTAGGGAGATTACTATGTGGGACATTCCTATAGGGAACAGTAATTAACTGGTGTAATCTATCTTATATGATTTATACTATCTAAGCTATATGATCTTGATCTGATTGGAATATAGGCTTACTTGCTGCTGTGTGCTTGCTTATTATCTTTCTTGTGGATTCCAGAGGGAATCCAGCGGCCTATTTATACTCCTCTGAGATCTGATGACTAAGGAAATAAATACAATAAAGGGTAGCACACCAAAAGGTAGTGTATTGTACAAAAGGGGTCATGTGGCCATAGTAATAAGTCACACGCCTTAAACGATGGTCATGTGGCCATAGT
>WHUX01000616.1:0-17119 GCA_015179025.1 Terfezia claveryi
TTGTTTGGTACTGTAAGATAGTTAAGGGCTTGGTAATTGATATATAGCCTTAAGGATCTATCTTTCTTTTGAATGAATAGGATAGGAGCACCGGCAAAGGAGCATGAGTATTGGACTTTGGTTGTAGGAAGGTTCTTATCAAGGTACTTCTGGAGGGCTTCATCTTCCTCCCATGTAGTCTTATAGATAGCTCCAAATGGTATCTTTGCAGTTGGGTCTTAGAGGGGGATTTCATTGTACTATAGCTTGTGATCAGGGAGTCTAGCTATCTGTTCTGTGATAAAGCAATGTGTGTAATGAGAGTAGAATCTGGCACTGGGTTTTCGCTCAACACCAGGTTTCCGCTCACTTGCATATATTTCAAATAACGTATATAAAATAAGGGCAGATACTATTTACGGAACCTAAGAGACTGCCTAACACCACCAATAGATGGTGGAGGCATGCTAGAGAGCTGGCGTTGGATGTGGGGTGTACTAGAGTTGGTTGAGAGGCCAGGGGTCAGTGTATTGGGAGGAGGGGGGAGTGCTGGCATGGTAAGGATAGGTGATTCTGAACCATCATCAGACTCATTCTCGATCTCATAGTAGCTAGAGAAGTCACTGGGAAAGTCAATTGGACTAGCTGCTTTTTGAGGTTTGGTTCAGGAGCGTTTAGTAGGATATTTCTAATGGGATGTCTTAGCTGCACTCTTGCGTAATTTTGATATCTGTGCACGCTAGTGTTTAGCAGCCTCTTACACAGCCTTTTTTGTAGCCTTTATCAAATCTGCCTCCTCTCGTGCTTGATAAAGACTTGCAATTTCCTAACCATCAAGTATACATCCTAACTTCAGCTCTTTCTTGCCTAGCTGATGCCCATCATACCCCGTATTTTTTGAATTAGCTGCCTACCACTGCTCAAATGTTTGTTGAACTAACTGTTGATCTCACTCCCGAGCAATCCTAAATCATGATAGCAGATCTACTAAGTTCTCCAATATATGCTTACGAGCTTCTGGGTTAGTTTCCTGTACTAGCAGAAGCTTCTATTGGCGAACTAAACGAGTTATTTGACTAGAGTTCTTTGGTGTTGAAGGTGGTAGGTTAGCTGCAATAGCTGCTGGAGAGATTTCTGTATAGAGTATTTATTATGTAGTCTGGAGTTTATTCAGAACAACTCAAGGATTAAATGGATATAGCCCACATATCTCAAATACCTTTATAATAGATGACTACATATAAGTAGCTTATTGTGCTTGTAGGTATATTGGAAGAAAGTTGCCTTTTTGAATACCATAAATCCTGCATCGAACATAATTATCTACTGCTTTGCTATAATGATGTTGTAAAAGTCCAAAGAGGCCAACATCCAAAGGCTGTAGGATATGTATAGAGTGTGGAAGAAGACAATAGAGAGTAATCTGATGTGCATCATAATACTCTATAAACTCTATTGTAATATGAAAATAATGCCCATCAAGAATTAGCATTCTCTACTCCTCTTTTGCAATATCTTGAGTATGAAGATCAAAAATATTCTCCACCCAATCCAAACTTAATGCTCGATCTGTCCACTCTTTAGGAGAATATATAAAACAAAATGCCTTTGACTCTGTATCCTAACCAGTAAACTTATGCTATCCCATAGAGTGGTTAGCTCCTTTATATATAATAAGAGAAGGTAATACCTATCTATCTACAGATATACACTCTATTAGAGTAAGTAGCTCTCAATTTCCATCATCTATCATTTTAAACCTTCGTTCTTGATATGTACATATTACCTTAGACCATTCTGCCAATCCCATCAAAAACCTTTTTTTATCTATATTGTATATATTCTGTTGCTGAATCTTTTTAGATACCATGATTCATTTAACCTTAGCAAAGTGATCTCGTATAATGCATGGATCCTTCACCTCCACTCGACTCCGCTTCAGAGGGCTAGTTAATTTTGTTGCTAGCTTCGAATGTTGATTTAAAAACTATATAATCCAGTTCTCTCCAATAGTAGCTCTAATAATTAATTCTGCTGCTTGTCTAACATGCTCTATATGTGGTAGAAAACTATAATTCTCCAGATTCTGTATCCACCGTACTACAGACTTTTCATCTGTAGGTGTCAACACCTGTTGATTGGAGTGAGTGGTAAAATAAGGTTTTGCACCCTTTTGTCTTCTGCATAATATTGAGTATGGTATTATGAATACACTTTCAGCATTTCGGAGCGACATAGTACTAGCTTGGATTGCATTCAGTGCCTTCTGTATATTGTCTTCCCGCTTTGCATGAGCCTTTGCAGCTTCTTCTCTAACTTTGATGCGCCCCATCTATATAACACCAATGCTGTTAGTACCTCAACACTATACCTATACATATGACACTTATATTGTATATAATGCTTCTATATAGTCTGGAGGATTAGGTACTAGCACTATGAGGAGGACTGTTAATTTTCTACGCAAGAATACTTGCCCCGCTTCCTTATTTGAGGTGCAATCAGCTACAAAAAAAGCAAAAAAAGGCCTGAGCAGAAACCTAGTGGTGAGCAGAAACTCGGTGCCAGATTTTATCGTTTGCTTGTATTAATAATAAGTACAATCTCACCATCCTCTAGTAGCTCATCAACTTTAAGAACAAAAACAGTAGGAATCCATCTAATGGAGCAAGGAACAATCAAACCTATAGAGACCTATTTCAGGCACCTGTCCTGAATATCTACCGAAAATCCATTTTCCGTTAACCAAGATAACCTCAAAATAACATCCTTCCTCCCAATATCCAAAACTTCAGTATCCATCTATCTTGAACTTACCCATAAAATAAGAAAAGGAATCCAACATATCAAATCTAGTATTGACCACATATTTTTCTCTAAAAATCCAAAAACCATCTCCCTATTCAACCTTAACTTCTTATGCTCTTTTCCAAATTCCCAACTTAATTGCTAATCTTTTCCTAACCACTGGAGCACTAGCTCCACAGTCTACTACTGCTTCAACTTCTTCCCCAATGATAAGAATCCGGACTGTCAAAAGACGAGAATGTCTAGGAGTACGTTTAACAGTAGGTGTGATGTACTCCTTACTTGTTTCCTGACTCTTCTCCTTCGGAACTAAGCTTTATAATCTGAAGTTGTCTTTTATCTGTTTGAGCTTTTTTGTTGGCTGGTATGAGCTCCTGGCTTGCACTAGTGGTAGTTTTCAATTTATAGGAATAGAGTTTAGAGGCATGTTTCCCATTTGTACAATCTTTTGCCTTATGATCGGTTCCTCTATATTTTATGCATCATCCCTTCTGTATTCTGCTTTTGTATACTAGAGAGGGGATGTAAGTATTATTGTAGGAGGTGGGGGCTGTTCCTTAGAGTTGTGTACTGATATCTAAAGAGTATTTCCTAGTTGTTGATAGGGCAGGGGCGGTTTGATGGTTTTGGGTCTGAAACTTGGTACTAACAATATCCATCTCAATGATCTTTTGTCTACATAGTATAAGTTGCTGTCGGAGCTGTTCATAGTGGGCTATTAATACTTGGAGATGGTGAGGAAGATTGGAGATTATTATATTGATGACTTGTGCATCAGAGATCTTAGTATAGGTATTAAGTCTGTCGATTTCAATGAGATAATCGATAATATAATCCATCTTCTTCAGCTATATTATCTCTTGATAAGATTGGTCATCTTGATAATAGTTCCCATAGTATATCTTCATACCTTTCTTTACCTTATCCTATGTAGTATGACTTATCCTATTAGCCTTCCACCAATCTAATGCTTTCTCTTCCAAATATAAACCAATATAAGCGAGCTTCTGACCTTCATTTCAAGTAACAGTAATGAGAAAGTAATCGTCTATTTAAAGGATCCAGCCTTCTAGTTGTATTTATTTACCCTTAAACTTCATAGGAGGGAGTGCCTTTCCTGCAAGTTGTGCTAGCGATATTGTCATGGGGGCCCTATTAACTGATAGCGCTCTTGCGACTATTAGGACGGCCGTAATTTGCTGCCGCAACAATATCTATTCCGCAATACAGAATATCAATCCTATAGCAGTAAAGTTCAATCCAACTATAGTCCCTCATGATGGATCTTATTTCGCAACACAAAATAAATCCTTTGTCTCTTGAACGTAAAGTTAACTCAAGACTTAGAACTTTGTAGGTTTCGTGTACTCAAGATGCTCTTGCTTTCGAATACTCGCTGGTGGTAGAATGAATTCAACCGGAACTACTTGCACTATTTATATCCCGCGGTGTTCGTAGATATTCTCATGATAAAAATATTTTATAAAATGTGAGCCTACCTGTCACCTTGGAATTTCTTCCTAAGTGTTATGCTATCCACACCTTTGTTAATGCAGTTGCTATCTGAACTCGTTGTCACAGGTTACTAACCTGAACATAGAGAATATTTCCATGTCTGAATGTTATACGTACTTTGCTTATAGCTCGCTTATCCCATGAAAGAATTCTTATCCGAGACAACTAAATTTAATTCCAGATACGTTACCAATCCCCGATACTATCGAATTACCATCCGACAATATCCGAAGGCATCTAATTATGTTTCCGGCAATATTCACTTAATAGTGTCTAGAGTCCATTGAAAATAATTTTCAACTGCACATAACTCTATGAATAGAGAACCGTGGGTCACAAGTAGATTACCATTGGAAAGGTATCAACGCATAGAAGATTATAGAATCTTAGTTTATCACGATACCCAAATTATTCATGGGGTTATTACCAATAATAAGTAAACCTCTTTATGGACCTATATGACCATGTTAAAAGTCTTATATCTCCATGAGTTTAACTCCGATCATAAAAAGGATTGCAGAAATGGAGTCAGGACGAAGAGTAGGCCTAGATAGAACCTTGAAACATTAAATTTGGAGAACTTTATGTTTTGGCCCTACCTTTGGCCTCTGTCCTGGGCGCACTCCCTTATAGTGTCACTGGACGCACTTTGGTCTAAAGTGCGCCCTCATGGCTTCATTTTTTTTATTTATTTTTACCGAATTATTTTCCTGCAGTTCAGGGTAATAATTCAATATTCAGGGTAACGCCAAGACTTTCAAGGTAACAGCTAATATATAGCTAGTATATATATATATATGCATATAGTCAGCATATTAATCCGAGTATAACTATTGAACTATTAATCGGATACTTATGAGACTTGAACCGTAGCTCCCTTAAGGGTCTATGGACGTTCCATAAGGGTCTTAACCATCCAGGATGATTATAAACCACTCCGAGGTTCATACCCGTTTCATATACTTAACTCTTATAGATAAGTATTAGAAACGTTTGCACCACACTACTAAGAGTGTACCTAGAGCTCATATGGGTTCTAGGGTCGTTCTATAAGAGCCCAAGTACCTTTGGTAGGGCTGGATATCACCCCGTGACATTTTCCACCTGGTATTCCGATTCTTCGAGGTCAACTGGAGGGGGTGTTGGTGAGCATCTGCCGGCAATCGTATTAAGGTGGTAGGGTTCTAACAAACTAATATGAAAAACTGGGTGAGTTTTGCCTGTACTTGGGGGAAGCTCTAACTCATAGGCATAAGTGCCAATAAGCCGTTTAATTCTAAACTTCCCTCGTAACTTGTAGTCAAGCTTCTTGGTCGGACGCCTTGTTTTGATGTTCTTTGCGTTGACCATGACCCAATCTACTACTTTGAATGTCGGTTCCTTTTCTGCTACCTTGAGATTGTAATATTTAGACATCTGGTCCTGTGCTGCCTTCATGTTCTCCCTCATAGCCTCCCTCATTGCGTCCAAGGTTTTAACTGTCTTGACTGCGTTAGGGTTGTTTGATTCAGTTGAGGCTTTGGTTGGGTTCTGGAAATTATTTTCTGGGTGTTGAGCGTATGCGGCAAAGAATGGTTTGAGTTTGGTACTAGAATGGACAGTGTTATTATAACAGAACTCGGCAAATGGTAATAACTCGACCCAGTCATCCTGATCCCAACAGCAATACGTCCGTAGATAATGCTCAAGGGTCTGGTTGACTCATTCAGTTTGACCATCGGTCTGGGGTGATATGCCGAGGACTTATCCAATTCAACTCCTAATAACCGCATTACCTCTATCCAAAACGAACTTGTAAACACCGAATCCCGATCCGAAACAACCCTCTTTGGTAATCCGTGCAGCCTCCAAACCTCCTTGATGAATATCCCAGCCAACTCTTTTGCCTTCCAGTTTTTTAAGGGAATGAAATGTAACATCTTAGTAAACCTATCAACAATAACCCAGATCTGATTATACCCTTTAACTGGTAGTAAATCAGTGATGAAATTCATCGAAATGTGTTCCCACGGCCTATAGGGGATTGGAAGAGGTACAAGCTTGCCATATTTTTTGTGTCTTGCTGTCTTATTTCTTTGCAAGCATCGCATATGCGAACGTAGTTTCGTACCTAGTCTTCCATATTAGGCCAGTAGTAATTTCGTTTTATGAGCTCGAGAGTTTTGTCACCTCCGAAATAACCTGCAACTTTAGCATTGTGGCACTGGAAATCCACTTTCAACTTATGGGAGTTGTTGTCAGGTATATATAGGCGACGTTCATAGGTTACCATGTCATCTTCTAAACTGTAATGTTCGAGTCCAGGATACTCCTTGCCAAACTTCAACGCATTCCGAATCCCTAACCACTTGTCATCCTTGAGGCCAGCCTCTTGGATCTCCTTTGACCAACTTGATTCTTCCGTTTGTAAGGCCTTCACTGCCATAATACGGCACGTTACTAGACTCTCCTCACTTGTTCCTAGTTGAAATTGACCAGGCTTGAACATCCGAATCGTGTGGTCCTGCTTTTCTCCCCCTCCTTCGAGGTCAGGATCAACCTGATGAGAAAGCGCATCTGCTTTGCCATTTTTATCACCTGGGCAGTAGATGATTCTAAAATTAAATTAGCTTAGTATTTCCGCCCATCTGGCCTGCCTTCGATTGAGTATTTTAGTGGAATTAAAGTACTCAAAGTTCTTGTGATCCGTATACACAATTATCTCCTCTGGGGCACCTATGAAAAAATGTCTCCATTCTTGGAAACAATTGACAATTATGACCATCTCTTTGTCATGGACATTGTAATTAAGTTCTGCTGGGATAAAGCATTTTGAATAGTACGCTACTGGGTACCAACGACCATCTGGTTCTTTTTGGGATAGAATACTAGCTTTGGCTAGATTAGACGCGTCTGTCTCAATTATTTTCGGTCGTTCTGGGTGATAATGGCATAGTATTGTAGCGGTAGTGAACCTATATTTTAACTCATCGAAGGCCTGTTGACACTGCTGTGTCCAGTTCCAGGGAACTCCATTGTGCGTTAGTGTCTGAATCGGCAAAGCCAAACTACTAAAGCCTTGAATAAACCGGCGATAGAAATTAGCAAAACCAATAAACCTCTGCACTTCTTTGACGTTCCGAGGAGCCTGCCAGGCGAGGATGTCCTTGACTTTCTTCTGCCCCATTTGTATCCCCTTTGTACCTACTTTAAATCCCACGAATTCAACTTCTGGGATATGGAAGATACACTTGTCTATGTTGACACAAAGGTTATTCTCCATTAGTTTCTGCAGCACCCAACGGACGAGCTCGACATGTTCTTCCTCTGTTTGGGTATAAATGAGGATATCATCAATATATACAACTATTCCTCGGTCAATTCATTCTGATAGAATATTGTTAACATGTCGCTGGAAAACAGATGGCGCATTAGTTAGCCCAAAAGGCATAACCGTATATTCATATAAGCCATATCTTGTCTTGAATGCTGTTTTCCACTCATCTCCGGCTGCTATTCTGAGTAGGTTAAACTGAGTTTGAGATTGAGTTTGGAGAAAACCTGTGAAGTACCAACTTGTTCCATTAGGGTAGTTATAAGTGGTAGGGGATACTTGTCTTTTTTGGTTATGGCATTGAGCCCTCTATAGTCTACGACTATTCTGAGCTTGCCATTTGGCTGTTTGGCGAAGAATATAGGAGTGCCAGCACTGCTTTTGCTCAGTCTTATTTTGCCGGTTCAAAGCATCTCATCTAGGTATTCTTTAAGAAGCTCCAATTCATCAGGGGAGAGAGGGTATAGTTTTCCTGACGGGGGACTCTTTCCTTCTTCTAACTCAATTGTCATGTCTTGTGGACCGTGCATGGGAAGGGCCGATTGCAACTCCTTTCCAAAGATTTTTACAAAATCCCTGTACTGTGTTGGCAATCGATCAGCAAGTTCATGGATATTTTCAGTCGCTGTTATTTTCATAACCTTGCGAACATCTGCATTAGCGAACTTCTGATACATCAGGAAGGAATTATAGTTTGCCTTTAGTGGCATCCAGAGCGCCTGATGGCGCCTACTGGCACCCACTGGCACCTAAGGCACCCAGCAAACAAATAGTACTTGTTTCATGGGTGCCACTAAAGGCAAACTATAATTCTTTCCTGATGTAATCCCATTCCCCTATTTCAATTAATTGGACATATTGAGTCTCTGCAAGTACTTCATCAAAGTCAGTGAAATCAGTAACCTCCTCGATTTCCAACGCTCTTTTTAGCTCGAGTTCATAAGGAGTGGTAACCCGTAGCTTATCACAATTGGCTTTAATCCAATCCATCCCCAAAATGAGTGGAAGACCTAGTTCGAGGTACGTAACCTCAGTTACCAGGTCAAGAGTTTTGTTTCGTCCCGATCTTGCATCTGGGACCTCCATCTACAGGTTCTGAACCTGCACTGTACCAGACCTCTTGAGAATCGAGCCGTCGGCACTCTCTAATCTCAGTCTTTTCTCCCTCTTAACCTAAAGCAGCATCATCTGTTCAATGAAAGAAGAATCAAAAATCGTGGCTTCTGCGCCAGTATCAACTAAAGCATTAATAGAAATTTCGCGTTTATTTCCTCCGTACATCCAAGATAACTTAACAGAGATAAGAAATTTACTCCTTCACACTTCAATACCTTCGCACGCGATTTTCCTGCCAAAGAGAGATCCTTAATTCCATCCAATGAAATATCCGGCACCGCCACCTTTCGTGGTCTTTTTTCGAGTGCGCCAATATGAGGAGCCACCTCATCATCAGCTTTTCTTTTTGTCCCTTTTTTTGCGTTTTTATTAGATAAAGAAAGAGAAGAAATAGCAGAAGAAGACAAATTGCAAGAAACAGAACTAATTAAAACAGGGTCAATATCCATCGGTTCCCCTTCATGTTCCTCCTTCCAACTGCCAACCGAGATGCCATTCCTTATAACACAAATAGAAAACCAATCCTGTGAGACTATCCGACCCGACGTACTAGATAGCCCGCATCCCTAACAGTCCGAATTTTCCCCATAATCCAACTCATCCTCACTAACAATGTGCCCATACCGAACCTTAAGTGGCGCTACTACAGCCGCTCCTGCAGACACTGTGGCCACTTTCTTTGCCTCCTCTTTTCCCTTATTACCCTTTCCCTTTGCCTTTGTCTTATCCGTAACCTTCCAACCGATTGAACAGTCACCCATCATGTGAGTTTTGTCCCCACACTTGATGCACTGTCCATCCTTCTTCCGAGCCTATCTCATAGCATATGTAACGCTATCTTGGCCAGGTTCTTTGGCTTTTTTGGAAGAGGTATCGGATTTGGATTTAGCCTTAGCATCAGGCTTGGTTTTTGCCTTTTGCTTTGGCTTTGTGATTCCGTCCTTAAGGTTTTCGGACTTCTTTTCGGTAGTCTTAGGAGTGTTGGGTACCTCCTTTTTCGCACCAGCGGCCTGTTCTTTTTGACGGAACTGGCTCTGTGCATGTGCCTCCCTAACCTTCTCATACTCAACCTGAGACCCGGCATTAGCAATTGCCTGAAAGCACATTTCTGTACTTGCTGGCACTTTATCGAGAATGTCTTTGTCAGTACTGACTCGGACTATATAGGCCCAAGTCTCAGGCTGAATAGCACTAATCAGGTGCCCCCTAGCTGTTCCCGTGGTAGTTCCACTACCAATTGGTGAACCCTGACATGAGCGATAAAATCTTTCCTCAACTCACCTTTTTTCTAGAACTCCTTCTGAAGGGAGACCTTCGCATCCTGCTTCTCATGCTGGTTCTAGTGTGCGTTTATGAATTCACATTTAAAGACATTAAACGTGTCCCATTCAACCCATCCGGAGTTGGCATCTAGTGTACGCTTGTGTTGGTTTGCGTAATACCAAGTGCTCGCACCTCTTGTAAGTAGATCTGCTACAAACAGGATTTTTTCGCTATGAGTAGAGTATGTTAGCGGCATGCATTCAAAGGTGTGGTCTACCTTCATTAGGAATTCCTTGAGTTTGCTTGAAGTTCCATCGAACTTCGGAGGTAGGGGGAGGTTTCGGGGTTTTTCTTCTCAGAAAGAACTCGAGTTTTCTTTTGTGGAGGAGGTGATGGCGGAGGTGGAGGAGGTGGTACTGGACCAGTCCGAGTACCACGTATGATGAAATCTTCAATATCATCATCAATTGATCGAGTGCATTTCGGTGGACGTTGTTGACTGAGTGGTTGCTCTTGTAGGTCTTTGAGCTTCCTTTTGTGAGTCTGGATCCGACGGAGAGTTCTTCTACGGATTCTTTATTAGTCTCACAACTGCGAATGCGATCATCTTGCTCTTGCTTGATCGCCTTCTGTGTCCATTCATGGAGTTTGATAACATCTGCTTTGATATCATCAAACTCTACTTTAGCTGCATCAACTATTGCCTCCGTGTCCTGTTTAAGCTTCTTGCTTAGTTCCTCCCATTGTTTTTCTAAGGCCTCACTGATGGATACAGTTAAACGCTTAACTACATCCTCTTGTCCTTCTGTTTGACCTTTTAATGCTGCTACTTCTTCGGTGACCTGCTGTCGTAATAACTTTAGGTCTTCATATGTAGCCATTGCTCCTTCAAAAATAACCCTATGTGCTCTTGGGCTTCTTTCAGGAGGCTTGCTTGAGTATTTAGACCTCTCGTAAGGTCTGAAATCTTCGCTCGTTGCCGGTCAAATTCGATCGATCCATCTCTAACAATTCGAGCCAATAATTAGTCATATTCTTCTTGGCTTAAACTTGGTCGAGACGGTCGTGTGGACGTGGTGGTGGCTGGGTGGGACGTCGTGATGATGTGTTACTGGCTGTTCGATGAGGAGGCCTTCGGGAAGGTTGTCCAAATCATTCTAATAAACCAGGTGGGAATGTGGTTAACTCATCTGGAGAGTATATAGGGTGTCTTGAGGATTCCATCCCTCGGGATAGAATATCCTCCATTGGAATATCAATAAGGTCATCTTCCGTATCTGTATCAGATTGAGGAAGATTGTGTGGTCTTTGTGTGATGGCACGGGGTGTGACATCTGGGAATGTAAGGGGTTGGTAGGGCTGGCGAGGCCCTCTTGGTGTCTGTGAACTAGACATGATTAGAGTATATAGCAAATGTAGCGAGAATCACTGGCTACAAAGTAATGTCACGGGGCCCTATTGACTGATAGCGCTCTTGCAACTATTAGGACGGCCGTAATTTGCTGCCGCAACGATATCTATTCCGCAACACAGAATATCAATCCTATAGCAGTAAAGTTCAATCCAACTATAGTTCCTCACGACGGATCTTATTTCGCAACACAAAATAAATCCTATGTCGCTTAAACGTAAAGTTAACTCAAGACTTAGAACTTTGTAGGCTTCGTGTACTCAAGGTGCTCTTGCTTTCGAATACTCGCTGGTGGTAGAATGAATTCAACCGGAACTACTTGCACTATTTATATCCCGCGGTGTTCGTAGATATTCTTATGATAAAAATATTTTATAAAACGCGGGCCTACCTGTCACCTTGGAATTTCTTCCTAAGTGTTATGCCATCCACACCTTTGTTAATGCAGTTGCTATCTGCACTCGTTGTCACAGGTTACTAACCCGAACGTAGAGAATATTCCCATGTCTGCATGTTATACGTACTTCGCTTATAGCTCGCTTATCCCATTAAAGAATTCTTATCCGAGACAACTAAATTCAATTCAGATACGTTACCAATCCCGATACTATCGAATTACCATCCGACAATATCCGAAGGCATCTAATTATGTTTCCGGCAATATTCACTTAATAGTGTCTAGTGTCCATTGAAAATAATTTTCAACTGCACATAACTCTATGAATAGAGAACCGTGGGTCACAAGTAGATTACCATTGGAAAGGTATCAACGCATAGAAGATTATAGAATCTTAGTTTATCCGATACCCAAATTATTCACGGAGTTATTACCAATAATAAGTAAACCTCCTCGTGGACCTATATGACCATATTAAAAGTCTTATATCTCCATGAGTTTAACTCCGATCATAAAAAGGATTGCAGAAATGGAATCAGGACGAAGAGTAGGCCTAGATAGAACCTTGAAACATTAAATTCGGAGAACTTTATGTTTTGGCCCTACCTTTGGCCTCTGTCCTGGGCGCACTCCCTTATAGTGTCACCGGACGCACTTTGGTCTAAAGTGCGCCCTCGGTCCTTCATTTTTTTAGTTATTTTTACCGAATTATTTTCCTGCAGTTCAGGGTAATAATTCAATATTCAGGGTAACGCCAAGACTTCAGGGTAACAGCTAATATAGCTAGCATATATATGCATATAGTCAGCATATTAATCTGAGTATAACTATTGAACCTTAATCGGATTCTTATGAAACTTAAACCGTAGCTCCCTCAAGGGTCTATGGACGTTCCATAAGGGTCTTAACCATCTAGGATGATTATAAACCACTCCGAGGTTCATACCCGTTTCATATACTTAACTCTTATAGATAAGTATTAGAAACGTTTGCACCACACTGCTAAGAGTGTACCTAGAGTTCATATAGATTCTAGGGTCGTTCTATAAGGGCCCAAGTACCTTTGGTAGGGCTGGATGTCACCCCGTGACATTCAAGGTCAGATTTTAGCTATACCATTTGATAGCTTATCCTTTAAAGAATTCTATCTATTAGTGTATAGCATACCTAGCAATATGATTAGTAAACAATAAGAACAACATAGTCTGCTAGAGTACAATATAATAAGTATAGCAAGTGAATGAGATAATCATGACAATAGAGTATCGAACAATAATTGTCACGGGGCCCTATTACTGATAGCGCTCTTGCACTATTAGGACGGCCGTAATTTCTGCCGCAAGATATCTATTCCGCAACACAGAATATCAATCCTATAGCAGTAAAGTTAATCCAACATAGTTCCTCACGACGGATCTTATTTCGCAACACAAAATAAATCCTATGTCGCTTAAACGTAAAGTTAACTCAAGACTTAGAACTTTGTAGGCTTCGTGTACTCAAGGTGCTCTTGCTTTCGAATACTCGCTGTGGTAGAATAAATTCAACCGGAACTACTTGCACTATTTATATCCCGAGTGTTTGTAGATATTCTTATGATAAAAATATTTTATAAAACGCGGGCCTACCTGTCACCTTGGAATTTCTTCCTAAGTGTTATGCCATCCACACCTTTGTTAATGCAGTTGCTATCTGCACTCGTTGTCACAGGTTACTAACCCGAACGTAGAGAATATTCCCATGTCTGCATGTTATACGTACTTCGCTTATAGCTCGCTTATCCCATTAAAGAATTCTTATCCGAGACAACTAAATTCAATTCAGATACGTTACCAATCCCCGATACTATCGAATTACCATCCGACAATATCCGAAGGCATCTAATTATGTTTCCGGCAATATTCACTTAATAGTGTCTAGTGTCCATTGAAAATAATTTTCAACTGCACATAACTCTATGAATAGAGAACCGTGGGTCACAAGTAGATTACCATTGGAAAGGTATCAACGCATAGAAGATTATAGAATCTTAGTTTATCCGATACCCAAATTATTCACGGAGTTATTACCAATAATAAGTAAACCTCCTCGTGGACCTATATGACCATATTAAAAGTCTTATATCTCCATGAGTTTAACTCCGATCATAAAAAGGATTGCAGAAATGGAATCAGGACGAAGAGTAGGCCTAGATAGAACCTTGAAACATTAAATTCGGAGAACTTTATGTTTTGGCCCTACCTTTGCCTCTGTCCTGGGCGCACTCCCTTATAGTGTCACCGGACGCACTTTGGTCTAAAGTGCGCCCTCGGTCCTTCATTTTTTTAGTTATTTTTACCGAATTATTTTCCTGCAGTTCAGGGTAATAATTCAATATTCAGGGTAACGCCAAGACTTCAGGGTAACAGCTAATATAGCTAGCATATATATGCATATAGTCAGCATATTAATCTGAGTATAACTATTGAACCGTTAATCGGATTCTTATGAAACTTAAACCGTAGCTCCCTCAAGGGTCTATGGACGTTCCATAAGGGTCTTAACCATCTAGGATGATTATAAACCACTCCGAGGTTCATACCCGTTTCATATACTTAACTCTTATAGATAAGTATTAGAAACGTTTGCACCACACTGCTAAGAGTGTACCTAGAGTTCATATAGATTCTAGGGTCGTTCTATAAGGGCCCAAGTACCTTTGGTAGGGCTGGATGTCACCCCGTGACAGTGCCTCCCCCCTTAAGGTTCTTGTCCGCAAGAACCTAATTGATCATGCAATCAGAATCATTATTGCTACTAACAACAATGGATGGGGCTTGAGGACCAGTCCTCATATACAACAGCCAAAACATAGCTGCGTACGTCTCTTTGCACCCCTGGGACAATATGGCATAAGAAATACAGGTAAAACAAAAACGTAAAGATAATTCAAAAAACCTAATGCCTAATATAGGAAAAAAAGAAAAATCCTCACAAGATAACATCAGGGTCCCGAGGCTTACGAGGATTATCCAGATGGAATTTTCGAATTAAATCGGCTGCTCCATCCTTCAGGTTCTCATATGGTTCCCATGTGTCGTCATCAGGACCGTAACCCTTCCAAGAGACTAAATACATAACCCGTCCCTTCCTGAGCTCACTTGTCCTAACCTTTTCCACCTGGTATTCCGATTCTTCGAGGTCGACTGGAGGGGGTGTTGGTGAGCGTCTGCCGGCAATCGTATTAAGGTGGTAGGGTTCCAACAAACTAATATGAAAAACTGGGTGAGTTTTGCCTGTACTTGGGGAAGCTCTAACTCATAGGCATAAGTGCCAATAAGCCGTTTAATTCTAAACTTCCCTCGTAACTTGTAGTCAAGCTTCTTGGTCGGACGCCTTGTTTTGATGTTCTTTGCGTTGACCATGACCCAATCTCCCACTTTGAATGTCGGTTCCTTCTCTGCTACCTTGAGATTGTAGTATTTGGACATCCGGTCCTGCGCTGCCTTCATGTTCTCCCTCATAGCCTCTCTCATTGCGTCCAAGGTTTCGACTGTCTTGACTGCCTCAGGGTTGTTCGATTCAGTTGAGGCTTCGGTTGGGTTCTGGAAATTATTTTCTGGGTGTTGAGCGTATGCGGCAAAGAATGGTGTGAGTTTGGTACTAGAATGGACAGTGTTATTATAACAGAACTCGGCAAATGGTAATAACTCGACCCAGTCATCCTGATCCCAACAGCAATACGTCCGTAGATAATGCTCAAGGGTCTGGTTGACTCGTTCAGTTTGACCATCGTCTGGGGTGATATGCCGAGGACTTATCCAATCAACTCCTAATAACCGCATTACCTCCATCCAAAACGAACTTGTAAACACCGAATCCCGATCCGAAACAACCCTCTTTGGTAATCCGTGCAGCCTCCAAACCTCCTTGACAAATATCCCAGCCAACTCTTTTGCCTTCCGGTTCTTTAAGGAATGAAATGTGACATCTTAGTAAACCTATCAACAATAACCCAGATCTGATTATACCCTTTGACTGGTGGTAAATCAGTGATGAAATCCATCGAAATATGTTCCCACGGCCTATAGGGGATTGGAAGAGGTACGAGCTTGCCATATTTCTTGTGTCTTGCTGTCTTGTTTCTTTGGCAAGCATCCATGTGCGAACGTAGTTTCGTACCCAGTCTTCCATTTAGGCCAGTAGTAATTTCGTTTCATAGCTCGAGGGTTTTGTCACGTCCGAAATGACCTGCAACTTTAGCATCATGACTTGGAAAGCCACTTTCAACTTAAGGGAATTGTTGTCAGGTATATATAGGCGACGTTCATAGGTTACCATGTCATCTTCTAAACCATAATGATCGAGTCCAGGATACTCCTTGCCAAACTTCAACGCGTTCCGAATCCCTAACCACTTGTCATCCTTGAGGCCAGCCTCTTGGATCTCCTTCGACCAACTTGATTCTTCTGTTTGTGAGGCCTTCACTGCCATAATGCGGCGCGTTACTAGACTCTCCTCACTTGTTCCCAGTTGGAATTGACCAGGCTTGAACATCCGAATCGTGTGGTCCTGCTTCTCTCCCCCTCCTTCGAGGTCAGGATCAACCTGACGAGAAAGCGCATCTGCTTTGCCATTTTATCACCTGGGCGGTAGATGATTCTAAAATTAAATTGGCTTAGTATTTCCACCCATCTGGCCTGCCTTCGATTGAGTATTTTAGTGGAATTAAAGTACTCAAGGTTCTTGTGATCCGTATACACAATTATCTCCTCCGGGGCACCCATGAGAAAATGTCTCCATTCCTGGAAACAATTGACAATTACGACCATCTCTTTGTCATGGACGTCGTAATTAAGTTCTGCTGGGATAAAGCGTTTCGAATAGTACGCTACTGGGTGCCAACGACCATCTGGTTCTTTTTGGGATAGAATACCAGCTTTGGCTAGATCAGACGCATCTGTCTCATCATTTTTGGTCGTTCTGGGTGATAATGGCATAGTATTGGAGCGTAGTGAACCTATATTTTAACTCATCGAAGGCCTGTTGACACTGCTGTGTCCAGTTCCAGGAACTCCATTGTGCGTTAGTGTCTGAATCGGCAAAGCCAAACTACTAAAGCCTTGAATAAACCGGTGATAGAAATTAGCAAAACCAATAAACCTCTGCACTTCTTTGACGTTCCGAGGAGCCTGCCAGGCGAGGATGTCCTCGACTTTCTTCTGCCCCATTTGTATCCCCTTTGTACCTACTTTAAATCCCACGAATTCGACTTCTGGACATGGAAGATACACTTGTCTATGTTGACACAAAGGTTGTTTTCCGTTAGTTTTTTGCA
>WHUX01000617.1:0-17032 GCA_015179025.1 Terfezia claveryi
GAGGACAAAGAGAGCACACTATATATACAGGCTTCCTTCCTGGCTGGCCAAGGCCACCGGAAGGAATAAGGTTCCCAAGACCCCTTATATCGGGAGCTGAGATAACCACGATAACCAACACGGAATAACAGTCATAACAAGAATCGGACTAGCAGAACTAGGCTAGGAGGGGATGGTTGTGACACTATTCCCCTTTTCAGTTCGGAGCCACAGCTCCGAAAGGCAAGGAGAAAGGCAAGGTAAAAGGAAAGGCAAAAGGCAAGATAGAAACAAACAAACAAAACAAGCGAACAAAACCAATAACCTACAAAACAACCCTAACACCGAAGGTAGGTAAACACAACAACCAGAACACTTCCAATCCCAAGCCGATAATAACATCATGGCACAGGGCGAGGCTTTCGAGGGTAGCACTGGTGGAACAAGTCGACCAGGTCCTATGCATTTTCCAGGTTATCAGCAGGCTGCCAGGTCGTCTCCTCATCCCCTAGCCACTTGACCTTGTACTGCAGATGCCCATACCTTCTCTGCGAGTCCAGCACTTCCTCTACCTCCCATTCCTCTTCACCTTCGATAACCACGGGAGGAGGTGGGGGGTGCTTTTGTCCTAGAAGAGGGTCCTCCGCGGCGGGCTTGATCTTAGAGACATGGACAACCGGGTGGCGTTTAATGTCTTTGGAGAACCTCAGGTGGTAGGTATGAGTGCACACAGCGGCCAACACCTCAAATGGACCTAGGAACTTGTGGTCGAGCTTGCGGGAGGGCCGTTCTATTCGGAAGTGCTGGCTGGAGAGCTATACCTTGTCGCCTGGCTGGTATCTAGGGGCTGACAGCCGTGATCCATTAGCATACCCAGCTTGCCTGGCTTGCACATATCCTAGCTCGGCTTTCAGGGTTTGGTGGAGTTCAGCGATTTCAACTGCGAACTCCTTAGCTAGAGGGTGGGCTTTTTGCAGGGGCGCTAGAGCATCCACAAACCGGAGGTGCCAACCGTAGTTAGCCAGGAAAGGTGAGATTTTGGAGGATTTCGAGAACTGGTTGTTCGCGGCAAACTCGCTAGTAGCCAGCAACGAAACCTAGTTATCCTGCTAGTAATTGACAAAGGCCCATAGATATTGCTCCATAATGGCATTCATTCTCTCCGATTGGCCATCTGTCTGGGGGTAATATGCTGTTGACAAACTCACTTTAATTCCTAGAAGCTCGCAGAAGGCTCTCCAAAAGTCCGAGGTGAACTGAGGGCCACAGTCGGACACAATGGATTCGGGGAGCCCGTGATACCGGAACATGTTGTTGAGGTAGAGGTTGGCCAGCTCCTGAGCAGAAAAGGTATCCCGACAAGGTACGACATACCTCATCTTAGTCAACTGGTCTACCACCATCAGGATGGCATTGAATCCCGAGTCTTCCGGCAATCCCATCACGAAATCCATAGTCAGGTGCAGCCATGGCCGATCTGGGATATCCAGGGGCTTCAAAGTGCCATATGGAGCGTGGCGGACAGGCTTGGCACGTTTGCACACATGGCAATTCTGTATGTACCACTCCATGTCCTTCCGCTGGTCAATCCAAGTGTACTCCCTAGACAGAAGCTCTAATGTCTTGGCCACTTCAGGGTGACCTGCCACCAAGGTGTCATGGTGCTCCTCGATTAGCCTCAGCCTTAACCCTCCTCCTTCTGGTATATAGAGCCATTCACAGTGGTATAGGAGGCCCTCCTAGATGGTACATTTGGGCAGGGAGATTTTGGGGTGGCGGCGCTGGCCGGAATCCACTGTAGCGATAATTTCCTTGGCCAGGGGGTCATCCTCATATGCCTGTTTTACCCGTTGTCGGAGGTCAGCTCTCGCCCCAGCCTCCGCATAAGACTCAGCTTCAGCATTAGCCTTGGCTTCAGCTTCCACATCAGCCTCAGCTTCCGCATCAGCCTCAGCTTTTGCAAGGACATTAGCCGCCAGATCAAGGTTTTAGGGCTCCAATACCACCTGATTTTGGTATTTTAGCCTTTTATCCCCCCCTTTAGGGAGATCTCCTGATCTCCGGGTTAATGCATCGGGCTTGCCACCAGCCTTTCTGGGGCGGTATTTAATCTTAAAGTTGAACTGAGAGAGGAATTCCGACCACCTAGCTGTAATGGCGTAAGTCGATGGCTGTGGCTATAACTAAAGACGTGACTCCAAGGAGCACACGAAGACGAAACTATAACCGTAGATTGGAGTATCAGAACAAAAGGCAGAGTCTGTATTACCCAGGTTATAATACAAGACATTGTGTAAGGAACAAGAACAAGAAACGACAACTAAGGCTTCCTATATACACGATTGCCGTAGCTAAAGGAGTGGCGCCTGACTAACTTGATATCACCTGCGATCGCAGGTGATACTCCGCGATCCACCTCTCTAATCCCTTCTAGTATTAAGATACTCGAACAAGCCTGCTGACACTCGAACAAGCCTGTTCGGGTGTGAAATACCTCGCAAGTAAATTCAAATACCATGCTGACACTCAAACAAGCCTGTTCGGGTGTCAAATAGCTCACAAGTAAATTCAAATACCATGCTGACACTCGAATAAGCCTGTTCGGGTGTCAAATAGCTCGCAAGTAAATTAACGCCATGACAATATCCCCTCCTTACGGCCGAAGTCCCTTGAGGCTTAGTCTTCGTCTTCCGGCAATGGTCCTGGTTTGCTCGGATTTCACCTGTGGAAGTCATCAATAGCCTTGAGTTTATTAATGTTGGTTGCCGGTTCCCAGTCTGGTCTTTCAAACCCTACCCATTTCACTAAGTACTCTAATTTCTTCCACCGAAGATGAGAATCCAAGATTTCTTCCACATGCCACTCTTCCTCATTATTAACTATCACTGGTGGAGGTGGGGGATTGTATTGCTCCGGTAGGGGATTATTGTTTGCCGGGTCGAGAAGTGAAACATGCTGGACTCGATGATAATGCACACTAGCGGGGAAGTCAAGTTCGTATGCATAGGGGGATATGACCTTTGTGATCTTGTACGACGGGCCAATCCGTTTATGGTCGAGCTTTCTACTTGGCCGTTATGTTGTAATGTGCTGGCTATTAAACCAAACCAGATCTTCCTCCTTGAATACTGGAGCATTATCTCGTCCTTTGTCTGCTTGCTCCTGTTGCCATGCCTGCGCCCTAGCCATCTCGTTTTGTAAGTGTTCCGTTATTTCCTTGATCTTCCCGGCCACCTCTATAGGACTCCGCTCATCAGGTCGTATGGGCTTTTCCTCGAAATCAAATTGCCATAGTGGGTTATAACCATAATTCGCAAAGAAGGGAGATGACCCAGTTGTTTCAGAAGCTTGATTATTAGCTGCAAACTCGGTAAGATGCAACCAGTTCTCCCAGTCATCCTGCAAATAATTTACATATACCAGTAAATATTGTTCTAGAGTGGCATTGACTCGTTCGGTCTAGCCGTCAGTTTGAGGGTGAAACAGTGTGGACAGGAGAGGTTGAATCTTAAGCACTTAACAAGAGAGCTTTCCAAAAGTGAGAGATGAATTGAGACCGACGGTCTGATACAATTGTTCTAGGAAGACCATGGAGGTAGAAGATATGCCGAGCATATAGATCTGCTAATTGCTCTGCAGTAGTGGTATCACGACAGGGAATAAAGTGCTGCATTTTAGTTAGTCGACATACTACTACCAAAATTGCATTGTATCCATTTGACCAGGGTAGCCCAATAATAAAATCTATGGAGATATCTTGCCAAGCACCTTGGGGAATTGCGAGTGGTCGAAGAATGCTGTATTGGGCATGTCGTGTCGTTCGTGCACGTTGACAGGGATGACAATTGCGTACATACTGATCAATATCCTTATACATTTTTGGCCAATAATATTGTCGCGAGATAAGCTCAAGTGTCTTGGATCGCCCTGGATGCCCCGCTGCTGGGATATCATGATGGTCCTGAATTAGACGTAACTTTAGAGGCATATAATTTGGTACATATATCCACCTATGATATTTTAGCTTTCCATTATCCTCTTCACATTCGGCTAGCGAGATGTCCTTAGATCGCTTCCCTCCTTGTTGCAGCTTAGCTAATGTCTTTCTTGGCAGTGGATCAACTTCAAAACCCCTATTAAACAAGTCCTCTAGTTCCAACTCTTCTACTGTTGTATTGATTGTTAAATTGTGAGGTTTGAGAACGACTTGATTTTGAAACCTTATACGTTCATCTCCTTCCTTTGGAAGGTCTCCTGACCTTCTTGTTAATGCATCTGGTTTTCCCCCTGCTTTACCTAGACGGTAAACTATCTTGAAGTTGAAGCGGGAGAGAAATTCTGACCATCGAGCTTGACGGCAGTTGAGGAGCTTTGTTGACATAAAGTATTCTAGATTTTTGTGATCTGAGAGTACTTTGATTGGATGGGGGGTGGATTCCAATTCAGCTCGCCATTCTTCGAAGCATCGGATAATAGCCATTAATTCTTTATCATAAATCTCATAGTTGTATTCAGTTGGTGAGTACTTCTTAGAGAAGTAAGCAACAGGGTGAAGTATGCTATTATCGTCATATTGAGAAAGAATTCCAATAGAAACGTAGTCTAATGCATCTGTTTCTACTATAATTTCACGGTCGGGATCAAAATGCTGGAGAACGGGAGCGGGAGTAAACGATGTTTTAAGGTTTTGGAATGCCTTCTGGCATTCGTCGCTCCAATGCCAGGTTGTATTTTTTTTTGTTAGTTTCATGATAAGAGCTACAATCTTGGAGAAGTCTTTGATAAACTGGCAATAAAAATTAGTGAATCCTAGAAAAGCACGGGCATCATGAAGGTTAATTGGGGATTCCCAGTCCATTACGGCCTTAACTTTAGCTGGATCCATTTGTATCCCTTCTGCTGAGATAATCATGCCCAGGTAGTGGACCGTGGTCTTATGAAATTCACACTTCTCGGGTTTTAGGTAGAGGCTGGCTTTTTGGAGAGCTTGCAATACCTTGGTAACATATGTTCGGTGTTCTTCGAGGGTATCACTATATATTAAAATGTCATCAAGATAAGCCATACAGAATTTTCAAGGAAGGGATGGAGAACATTATTAATAAAATGTTGGAAGCTGGCAGGAGCATTTGTGAGGCCGAAAGGCATAACTAAGGTCTCATATAAGCCATAACGAGTTCGGAACGCTGTTTTCCATTTCTCTCCTTCTGCCATCCGGATGAGGTTGTAGGCGATTCTAATGTCAAGAGCCGTATAGTATCGTGCCTTAGAAAGTCTAGTCAAAGTCACTCTTATAAGGGGTAGTGGGTATCGGTTCTTGATGGAACCATCATTAAGACCACGATAATCAACACAAAGACGCAAGGACTCATCCTTCTTCTTAACAAATAAGATAGGTGCACCTGCGGGAGATGAGGAGGCACGAATAAATCTTTTGGACAGGTTTTCTTCCAGCCATACTTTAAGAGCCTCTAACTCTGGTTTTGATAGGGAGTATAGAGGTCCAAAAGGGGGAGTAAATCCTTCTTTAAGAGGAATTTTATGGTCGTAAGGTCGGTAGGGGGGGAGGATTTCCGCAATAGCCTTCTTAAATAATGGAAGGAATTCGTGGTATTCAGAAGGCACTAGTTCCTTGATCTTATCCTCCTCCGTCTTAGGTTGTTGTTCATGTTTTTTTAAAGCCATGTTAAGTTCATAGATAGTTGTCCGGAATGCTGTTTCCACCTGCTTTGCTTTTTTAACTAGGCGACTAAAGGTTGATCCTGCAATAAGGGCAATTCGAGGGTTTTCTGGAACTGGAATTGAGATACCCTTTATGGTTGAGGGTTTTTCACAACAATGGTAGAGGCAAAAATCGGAGTCGAAAGTAACAGTGTTCTTAGCGAAACGGATATTCACATTATGACGTCATAGCCATGGAAGTCCTAATACTATGGGGTAGTGGCCTAGTTTGGTAATAAACATTGGAAGTTCCTCTTAATGCTGATCAATTATTAGCTTTAGCTTGCTAATGTGTGTGATTGTCCCTGACTCGATTGGTCACCCATCAATGACTTCTAGTGTTCGAGGATTATTGAGTTTATAAAGGGGGAGTTGGTGATGGCTTGCAAATTCCTGGTCTATAAATGCATAACCCGTTGCTCTGTAGTCTATCAGGGCATGAGTAAGGATTCTGGAACCATTGTCGTTTAATTCGCAACTAACTATAAGGTGATTCCCATCCAAAAACTCTTCCTCCGAAGACTGCAAAGACTAACTGGGAATGCTTAAAGAGTCCAGAAATTTATTCTGCCTCAGCTCAGTGCCATCCCTCTGAGGTGAGGCTACTCTTTTGCCTGTTCCCTTACTTCTAGTCCCTTATTCATGGTTTCCATAACCATTTCGGCAGCTTGTAAAGTACGTTTTTGTACGTGTAGGCAAGTTCTGACTCCATGTCCCATTCCTCCACAATAATAGCACCTTCCTTTAGCCATTCTCTTTGCTTTTTCCTCCGGAGATATCTTCTTCCTTCTTGCAGACAAATCTATGGGCCCAGGGTGAGTACCCGTGGCTGTAGAGGTACAGGGAGTTTGGACTATTTGGGGGTTAACTGGAGCGAGAGCGGTAGGGCGTGATATCATTCGGGGTGTTGGTCCAACACGATTACGCATTTGGGTTTGTAGCACGCCGCGACGAGTATCTAGCCTTTGGCAGACCTCTACATACTCATTAAACTCCGTGGGCTCAGGATGTATGGCGAGGAGATCTTGTTGTAGTTGGTAGGAAAGTCCGAGCTTTAGAGCTGCCAACTTAGCCGTATTACCCCAACTCATTTCAGCTGCATATCGTTGAAATTCGGCAAAATAGGCAGCGAACTCCCTGGCCCCCTGAATGATCGTTTGTAGTTTGTACTCTACATTGGTGTAATGAATGGTACTAGACAGTATTCATTCGGTACCGTTTATACAATTTATATCCGTAGGCACTGATGTTTGTGTATTTCGGTTCTGCTGAGGTAAGACCTCAGAAGGGTAGAGAGATTACTATGTGGGACGTTCCCGAAGGGAACAGTAATTAACTGGTATAATCTATCTTATATGATTTGTGCTATCTAAGCTATATGATCTTGATCTGATCGGAATATAGGCTTGCTTGCTCTGAAGGCTTGCTTGGTTGCTTCTTGTCTTTCTTGTCTGTGGATTCCAGAGGGAATCCAGCGGCCTATTTATACTCCTCTGAGATCTGATGACTAAGGAAATAAATACAATAAAGGGTGGCACACCAGAAGGTGGTGCGCTGTACAAAAGGGGTCATGTGGCCATGGTAATGAGTCACACGCCTTAAACGATGGTCATGTGGCCATAGTAATGAGTCACACGCCATAAACGATGGTCATATGGCCATAGTAATGAGTCACATGCCATAAAAAGAGGTCACGCGGCCATAATGAGGGTGTCTTCATATGGCAAGTGCCACGGAACTTCCCATGGCAGATTCCGCGTGCTATGGACGCTTATAAAGCAATAGGAGGTGGTAGAAGGCTAATCCTTCAACCGAGAGGCTTAGTTACATAACATAGTAGTAATATAGGAAATACAAAAGTATACAATCAATTATATAAGCAATGAAATAACGTTCTCCATTACACTTCCCCACATAGAAGGATTTCCTATTCTTACTTCCTTCGCTCTGCCATATTGGTTTCCATACGTCCTAAGATTTGATGCATTGTTAATACATTAGCATTAACGTGAATATCCTTAGTGTTTCCTTGACTCATGATTCTATCTCGTTCTTGTTGGATGAGAGCTCGGGTCTCATCTCTGGTTCGTGGTCCTTGTTTTCCTTTAGTCCTTCGACGTCTCTTGAATGTATCTTTCATGCTTCCGGTCGTCCAGAAGTCTTGAAGAATTTCGGTGGTGATATCCTTGGCGTTTACCCAGGAATCATATTTAGGAGTGTATCCTAGCCATCTGACCTTATATTGTATTTCTCTAGTTTGAGGAGCTGTTCTGAATTCTAATACCTTTTCAACTTCATAATGATCATCTTGAATTGGTCCTGGTTCCTGAGATTGTCTGTGAGGGAACTGGATGGGATCGTTTTTGTAGTATGGTTTGAGTTTGCTAATATGAAAAGTATTATATATGAGGTGGAGGTCAGGTTGACTGGATAGGTCTAGGCTATGGTTATTACGTTTCCGATTACTAGAAATAATGGGAAATGGGCCTAGCCATTTTGGTTTGAGCTTGGGTGAGACATTCGATAGGTTGATATTTTCTGAGGAAAGTATAACTTGTTGTCCGACTGAAAATTTGGCTATATTGGGTAGTTGTTTGTTCGCTTGAGATGCTTGAGTCTTCTTGGCGTCATATAGGTTTTTGGATGTTACCTCATGATGTTCGTTTGCTGGTACATATGCATTAATGGGGTATGGAAGTATCGATACGCCAAGATGTGCATTAAATCCAAATAGTGTGGAAAAAGGACTATTCTGTCTAGCGGCATTATACCTAGAGTTAAGTTTCAACTGTATCTCTGGTAGTTTCTGTAGCCAATCAAATCCTTCGATTTATCAGGCTCTTGCTACTTGTAGAATTTCTTTGTTCACAATTTCCGATTGTCCGTCTGCACGTGGATGATATGCGGTGGACGGTTCCAACTTGATTCCTTTATTCCTAGCCCAATCTTGAAAGTGCGTTGACATAAAAAGAGTGTCGCGGTCAAAAACAATACAGAAAGGGTATCCCATAGTTGGGACTACATGAGTATCAAAGGTAGCAGTATATTGTTTTGCTGTGAAATTATCTGAGATAGGAATAAGAAACTTGAATCCTGATTGTCTATCAACAATTGTCCAAAGTCGTGAAATACAAACTACATGATCTTCTTCAACAGGAATATTCGGGTACAAAATTGAACACTTAGTAAACACAGGTGCTACTTTAAGAAAATCCATTGATATGTCAGTCCATGGCCTACTTGGTACATGTAATGGAGTTACGAGTCCAAGTGGCGCCTTGTTGGAATACTTTGTCCGTTGACAAGTATCACAACTTCTGATATAGTCCTTAGTTGGTTCTGCAAAGGACTTCGATGTTAAGGGTAGAGGGCAAGACTAGTCTCCATTGTCCTTGTCGGTTCTTGACATACAAAAATCCGTCTTTTCTTCTATGATCCTTACGATTCACAAAGGTATCATAATAGTTCTTCCAGATAGGACATACTCTCATGCATGATTGATATGCAGCTTTCATACCTGTTCCTTGGTCAAGCCAGTGTGTGATGAAGTAGTCCTTGTCGTCTACCCATCCGTCGCTGATGTGTTTCTCTTTAATGAGCTTGTTGAGGGTCGGTTCGATCCTTGTGTTGAAGTCATTGATGGTGGGTTTCTTCTCCTTGCATGTAGAAGCATTATGTGATGAGAACTTACAGAAATCTCAACGCTGTCTGAAGGTCTTGGTGTCTTGAATAAAAGAGGGTAGATCTTCGTCAATGGCTACTCGCTTTTTAGAACGAGTGGTGACAGCGGCGGTGTTGATTGGAATCGCATTACTGCTGCTAGCGGTTGCAGCTGGTTGTTGAGGTGCATTCCATGGTTGTTGTGGGGCAACAGGAGTATTCATGATCTCCTGTTCCATTTGTCGGTTGCTCATCTGTTCGGTAGGGTTACTGAACTGAATGCTGGGTTGGAGAGTGGGTTGTGTCGGCTTGTTGGCAATCCATCTTTTTGCCCATTCTCCGATTTCCTGGATAGCTTCTTCGCGGCTGAGAGCTGGTGGAGGTGGATAAGCTGGCGTTTGTTGTACTGGTGCTAGTTCCTTTTGAGGCTCATTTGCAGCTAGAATATGCGCAATACAAGTCGTAAGGAATTCCTTCTCCTTCTTAAGAACTGAGGCTGTCAGGTCACAGTTCAAACTGCCATGTCCGTGGTGGTTGCAGATTGCACATGTTTCGACGGTGAATATGCGGTTGTTCATGGCGTGGGAGCTGCCATGAACTGGACAGTAAAAATCACAGCAAAAGGACCAGTGCATCCTTTTGTGTTGTTGCCAATTGCTATGAGCCAGGTCGATAGCAATTTCTTTCGCTTCTTCAGGAGCGAGGGTATTTTGTTGTTCGTTTTCAGAAGATGGAGGCCTATATCTTAGTCCAAGAACTATTAAGGGTTTGTTCTTGTTTATATTGGGTACATGATCATACCCGCTGAAAACTTCTTCTGTTATGGTGGATAGAGTCTCATCGTCTGAGGACTCTTCTTCCTTCATCATATCATATTCGCTTTCTTCATCCTGGATGCCTTCGAAGTATGGACAAAAGATATAGTGTCCAAGTTCTTCGGCTCTTCCACGACACTTGTTGAAGTCGCAGTCGACATGCTTGAAATTGATAGCTCCGCGAGAAACCATATTGTTCTGAGTAGAGGTTTCTGGTGAGTGGAAAGTTCTTAAAGCGTTGGTAGAGATGTTGCGGTTGTAGGTATGGTTAGGAGGATCGATGCTGTTGGAAATATAATCGTCCTCAGTGGTAGGAGTGTCCAAGTATTTATGCTTTCTTGATAGAGCGTCTGCTATCAAATTTTCCTTTCCTGCAGTATGCTGTATGTCTGTATCAAATTCCATTAGGTAATCTTGCCATCGCCTCAATTTTTGACTTGCAGGTGTTTGAGTATGGAAGGTTACTAATGGTTTGTGGTCGGTAAGGATAGTGAACTTGTGACCTCTTAATTGTGCTTCAAAAAATTTTAATGAGTCAATAATCGCTAATAATTCCTTTTGAAAGGTAGGATAATTGAGTTGTGCTGGATTCAATTTTCTAGAGTGGAAGAATGATGGTCTGATGTACGTCAACGGTCCTTGACCTATCCAAGATCCTAGTCCTACATCACTAGCATCAAAGACTAAATATTTGGGTTCAGTAGATTCATTATTCCAGGGTTTTAAAATGTGTGGGGAATTCACGAGTTCCTTGAGTTTTTCAAAAGCTGCGTTATGAGTATCTGTCCATTCCCATTTCTTTGTTTCTCCTTGCAGTTCTGACAGGGTGCTTGCATACGATGCCAAGTCAGGAATAAATCTGCTGAGATAATTAACGATTCTAAGGAATCCTCTAAGATCCTTTTTTCTTGTAGGAGTTGGAAATGTTAATATAGTAGTCCTCTTCTTTGGGTCTACATGTAATCCATCTGATGTCAAAACGTGTCCTAAGATTTCCAATCTTGGAGTAAAGAACTGGCATTTGCTTTCTTTGAGATAAAATTTCTCATCCTGTAGACGTTGAAGTACTTTCTTCAATAATTCTACATGTTCTTCATACGTTTTAGAGAATATAATAATATCATCAATATAGATGATTAAATTTTTATAGACCATGTTCTTAAAAATTTCATGCATAACGCGAACCATGGTAGCAGGTACGTTACGATCCCCTTGTTGCATAACTCTACTTCTGAAATATCCCATATGACATAAAAAGGTAGAGTGTTGCTCAGATTCTTCATCGTTCCTGATATTAAAAAATCCGTCGGGTAAGTCGACCTTAGTCCAAATGGGATTCTGCGCTACTAGTTCAATTGCTTCATTAATATCTGGCAATGGGGTGTGGTCCGGTTCGACGGCTAAATTGCGGTCTCGACAGTCATTGACATGTCTGGCTTCTTCCGGTTTATCTCATTTAGGGATAGTGAACATGACTACAGCATTTGTGTCATTTTCTACTCTATATATGCGACCTGATGCTTCCTCTTCGACTAATTTATCATGGATTTGTTGTCTAAATCGATGTCCTGAGGGTCGCCATTTTGGTATCCAAGTGGTGTGATGGAGAATAAGGAAGAGTAGGGAAAAGTTTGATTTTTTGAAGTTTTTTTTAGTTTTTTTTATTATTATTTTATTTTTATTATTTACTTATGGGTTTTCGTTTATCAAGTGATTTAGTTAGTTAAATGAATGGCATTGTTTTTGGTGATTTGCTTGTTTACGCTGACACCCGAACAGACTTGTTCGAGTGTCAAATTAAAGAGGTTGATATGCTAGAAAAGCAAGAGATTTGACAGTCGAACAGAGTTGTTCGGGTGTCGAATAAGCAGAAGATTTGACAGTCGAACAGAGTTGTTCGGGTGTCGAATAAGGGAAAGGTGAAGAAATGACAGTCGAACAAGCTTGTCCGGGTGTCAAGAGAGATGGGTGTCAGTATGACGGTTAGTTCGAGGCAGAATTACGCAAAAGTTAGTCTTGCTGGTTGATAATGATGTTATTGTGACGGAAAGCAGAAGAATACGGTCGTTATGGTATTTTTATGGAAGAACTCGAGGGAGGCGAGAAGAACAGCGATTTTGTGATGTACAATTCTACTTTTGTGATCTCTCTATCTTTTCTTCTTTTCTAAGTTAGCAATACTATTGAAGCTCTCACCCGGTCCTTCTGTGCATATTCTTCCGTTAGGAACGAAGTGCCTTCATTATTGGTCCCTTCGACCGGAGAGTTTATCACTAAATTGTTATCACCAAAAGGAAGAAAAAACAAGACGGGGAGTCCCAAAAAACGAAGCAGAAATGTATGAGGTCATAGGAATGGTTAGCGGGAAGCTAATCAAAATGTCGTGGGAGAAATGGGTGTGGATGACGATAGTATGGATGCTAATGGAAATGTACAAAGACCTGAAGAGGATCTGGAACTTGGAAAGAAGAGAGGAATCAAGAAGGAAGAACGAAGAACAAGAAAAAGGATCAAAGCGATCCTCGAAGACGACAGAAAGAAGCGAATTTTCAGAATTAAACGACATAGTATCTAAGCTTAAGAGGCAAGTAAGAAATAGAAGGAGAGCAGAACGACTGACAAGGAGAATTCCTATACAAGTGTACAGTTCTCAATCCATAACCTATCCTTGCAGCGAAAAGCTAGAAAAGGTTTTGACCAAAATTGACTCATTCCTGGACAAAATGTCTCCTGAAGAAGAGGGAACCTATCATCAAGAGCCTGGAGAAAGCTCAAAAGCGGCAGGGAAGCGAAAGGCGAGAGAAGGGAGAAATAGTCCTGCGGTGCCTCGTGAAGTTCAAATTGCAACCTTGGGCCCAGTGGCTTTTTATCCTTTACCTGGTCAACAGGGAGCACCTTATTTCGACGGAACAGATGCCTCTGATTTCCTTGCCAAATGGGATAATCTAACAGTTGAGTGGACAGAGGAGCAGAAGATAAAGAGAATTGTCCAATACTGTGAGAAATCAATTGGAAAATATCTCAAGACAATTAGGTCGTACAAGGAGAACGATTGGGATGAATTCAAGAAGCAACTGTTGAAGGATTTCAGGGCCAGCGACTCAGAGTTGAAAAGGATCACGGTAAAGGACTTGCGAAGGATAGTATCGGAAATGAGAAAGAAGGAAAATCCAAGTCCTGGCGACTACCGTTCGTTCATCATCGAATACAGTGAACGATCAGAAATGTTATTGGAGAAAAGAAGGTTGGATGAGTGGACTAGGATTACATTATTCTTGCGGGCCTTCAAAATTCGTGCAGGAGATAAGATTTGCAAGAAGTGTGAGATCGATCTAGAGAATCCTGACACACTCATAGATAAGTGGGAGGACGTCAAGCAGACCGCGTTGGAATGGTCAGAGGATGAAGGGTCGCAGATGACAAGGTTCTTTAGGGAAGAAGAAGATGAGACAGAATATGAAGAAGCGGTACCTCAAGTCAAGATACTTAAGAACGAAAGTAAGCACAAGGAGACGAAGAAGGAAACCTCAAAGAAGCAGGAAAAGGTGGACCCAATGGATGAAATAGTAAACCAGCTTAAGGACTTGAAATTACAGCACCTAGAAGCACAGCGAGCAGCGAGGGAGGAAGCTATTAAAAGAGATCTTGAACTGGCGGAGTTGAAGAAGCTGGCAACGGCGGCTCCCAAGCAGCAACAGCTATATAATCCCAACCAATTTGGAAGACGGGATTATCCTTCTAATGCCACGAACCAGGGTGCGAATCAAGGCGGAGCGAGGTTCCAAGGGTGTTTTTGGTGTGGGGGAGCGCACAGAAGGGATGACTGCAAGGGATTTAAGAAAGCGTTGGAAGGTGGGGATATACATTTCCGAGGGACGTCCTTGTTTCTAGGTCCACAAGATACCGAAGGAACAATTAGGGTGCCGTATCCAACAACAAATGAGGAAGGAAAGGTTACTGAGTGGCAAGAAGAGTGGGTGCGAAAGGCGTTGAAGACAAAAGAATCGAAAATCGATACCATTAAGTCTTCGTCAAGCGCAGTCACTCTAGAAGAGCCTTTGCCAGACGCGAATACGGTACGTGGAGAAAAGGAGGGATATGTTTGTGGACGAATGCATGGGAAACCGATGATGCTTAGACCGGCCATGACTCAGTGCAATGCTCGAGGGGTTGAAGAGGGTATTTCAAAAGAAACTAAGGAAAAGATGAAGTTCTGGCAACCTCATGAAATTAAGCCGCCCCAAAAGCAAGATGCTCCACAACAAAGGAAACCAAAAGTGCAAGACCCTTCTCTTGAAGACGAACTGATGCAGGACATTGAGGACCTTGAGGAGGAGGAAGCCAAGCCAACGAAGGAAAAGGAAAAGGAAAGGGAAAGGGGAAGGGGATGAAGAAGGCGAGTGAGAAGAAAGCAGAGGAGGAGGATGAAGTTAGGAATCTCCCTGTTTGGATGAAAATGCGGGAGAACCTTGATCTCGACCAAATTGCACACAAATTAATGAGTGGAGTTGGACTTAACGTCGAAGAAATTTTGGCTGCAGCGGGGCCAGAATTAGTCCAACGGTGTACAGGGATTAAGAGAGTGCCCAAAATAAATGAGATCCAGCAACGCATAGAGCGAAAGGTCGACTCGGTCGTTTCACGCATATACAAACGTGAAGCGGATAGAGAACTCTATGCGGCGGCATGCCCAACTTGCATTGCTGTGATCAATGACAGAGACGAGGATCCAATGGAAATGCTCATTGACGGAGGATCGGAGTTAAACCTAATGCAACAGGATGTTGTCCGAAAATACAACATTCCTATTGATGTTAAGGTAAAATGGTCTGTGGGAGGAGCCACCGGCCATCACACTTGGGTGCTCGGTGTTTGCCATCGGGTTAACATCGTTATTGGGGGAGTAGTTACTTGTGGTCGCTTTTTTGTGATGGAAGATCTCACCCGAGAAGTCATTCTTGGCAGACCTTGGGTAAGATCGGTCCGAATGCAGGAAGACAATCGGGAAGACGGTAATTGTTATATTACTGTCACGGGTATCAACGGGGATGAGGTTATGTTTTGCGCTGTTCCTTCTGATCATGGAAGAAACCGCGATGAAGCAAAATTCTTGTCGATAATGGGAAACGAGGATCGTCAATGAGTGCCCCGGCTATCATTGACTCCTCGTAAGACCGGGAAAGACGGGTGAGTATTCAGGTAAGTATATGGGAACTGGTTTATCCGGCGTTAAAGGTGATTTTCTCGGCGTTCAGGAGAATAGAGGTATTGATATATACGTTAGAAGGAACGAGAAGGATGTTTTTAAGGAAATGAAGGGAAAGGAATCTTCGCAAACTTATACCCTTTACAAGAGAAAGGCAGATAAGATTAGGCCAATGAATATACCTCATAAGGATGGTGCAAAGCCAATTGGTGATAAGGATTGGAGAGAAAAACATATTGAATGGGAAAGAATACTTTTTGAGAGTCGAACGGAAATCTGTCCGACTCTCAACTCTGAACTCGATCCCAATCTTTACACTGACGGCTGGTTAATCCCAAAGTTTTCGAATATTCTACAAGGGTCTAGATTGACGACGGAAAGACTGAGTAGTCTGAAAATTGGGGAAGGAATCACACCGAGAGAAAGAGAGGTATTGATTGAAGTTCTGTTTAATCGAGAAGCTGCAATTGCATTCGATTTTACGCAGAAGGGGGTTTTCAGAGAAGAAATCGAACCTCCTCACCGAATACCAACCGTTCCGCATGAGCCTTGGCAAGTGCCAAGCTTCCACATACCGAAGGCGTTAATGTCGGAAGTCACGAAAATATGTGAAGACAGACTTCAGTGTGGAACCTTGGAACCTAGTTTCGGACCGTATAGAAACCCGTGGTTCCTTGTCAAGAAGAAGAACGGAAAATATCGGCTAATTAACGCTGCGACGCATCTTAATGCTGTTACGATCAAAGATGCTTCTTTACCACCTGCTGTTGACGAGTTTAGCGAAGATTTTTCAGGATACCCGCTGGTTTCTTTAATGGACTTGTTTTCTGGATATGATCAGTGTGCTTTGGCTGAAGAATCCCGTGATTTAACTGCTTTCATGACACCGTTTGGGTTGCTTAGGATGACCACGCTTCCACAGGGATATACAAATGGGGTGCAAGTTTTTGACAGAGTAATCAAAAAGGCTATTAGAGCTGAACTCGCAAGAAGGCTTGCAGCTCCCTTTATCGACGACGTGGCATCTAAGGCAAGTTCTAGGAGTTGGTATTTGCGTATTGATGGTACTTTTGAGGAAGTGTTTCCTGGCGTTAGGCGATTTGTTTTAGAGGCTATTTATTCTATTGACCAGACTTTAGCGGATCTTGAAAGAGCAGGGGCAACCATCGCTGGAGAGAAGAGTGAATTTTTGAAAGACGGACTAAAGATTGTCTCCTTCATGTGCGGATCAGAAGGAAGGACTCCAGTAGAAGAGAAGATCAGAAAGATAGTGGATTGGCCCCCGTGTCGGAATGTAACAGAGATCAAGGCTTTTCTGGGAACTTGCGTTTATTACCGGATTTGGATAGAAAAATTCACATGGATAGCGGAACCTTTGTATAAGCTCACAAGAAGCAAGGAAGTGTTCAGCTGGGGGGAAGAGCAAGAAGAAGCAATGGCAGAGCTCAAATTAAGATTGACTAGTCCACCCGCATTACGACCAATAGATTACGAGCCCAATCGGGGCAGAATTATCCTATCGGTTGATTCGTCATTACTAGGATGGGGAGCGATACTGCAACAGGCCGAGCCGGACAACGAAAAAAGAAGACATCCGGCCAGATATGAGAACGGGGTCTGGAAAGGCGCAGAAAAAGGCTATGATTCAGGG
>WHUX01000618.1:0-16930 GCA_015179025.1 Terfezia claveryi
CTTACTAAGAATTAGTAACTATTTTATTAATTTATCTAGTAAATATATATTTTCTTTAAAATAAATTATTAATCTTACTTAAAAGTACCTTATTAAGAGTAAAAAACTAGGCTAAGTTGAAATTATAGATATTATAGAAAGAATAAAGATAATTGTATTTAAATTTTAATCTTAGTATCTATTTTTGTATATTTTTATTATATATTATTTTCTTAAACTTTTTTCTCTACTATTATTATATTTAAGTTATAGCTTATAATATTTTTATATTAAACTAATTCTATTACTTACTAAGAATTAGTAACTATTTTATTAATTTATCTAGTAAATATATATTTTCTTTAAAATAAATTATTAATCTTACTTAAAAGAACCTTACTAAGAGTAAAAAACTAGGCTAGGTTGAAATTATAGATAGTATAGAAAGAATAAAGATAATTGTATTTAAATTTTAATCTTAGTATCTATTTTTGTATATTTTTATTATATATTATTTTCTTAAACTTTTTTTTCTACTATTATTATATTTAAGTTATAGCTCATAATATTTTTATATTAAACTAATTCTATTATTTACTAAGAATTAGTAACTATTTTATTAATTTATCTAGTAAATATATATTTTCTTTAAAATAAATTATTAATCTTACTTAAAAGTACCTTACTAAGAGTAAAAAACTAGGCTAGGTTGAAATTATAGATATTATAGAAAGAATAAAGATAATTGTAATTAAATTTTAATTCTAGTATCTATTTTTGTATATTTTTATTATATATTATTTTCTTAAACTTTTTTCTCTTCTATTATTATATTTAAATTGTAGTTTATAATATTTTTCACTATAATCTTTCATAAAGGTATAGAAAATATTTCTAAAAGGTGTTTTCAAATATATAGAAGTCAATATAATTGTTAGCTAGATATATTTGAATATTTCTATAATATAATTATTACTATAGCAACAATCTGTTTGGCCTAGTTAAAATTTTTGAAATTTTTGATCTTTAGGCTAAGCAGGCTTAACCAACTTGGGTTGGAGCAGTTGTCATGCATATTAGTTAAAGGAAGAAACCTCACTCTTACAAGGTGAAGTTTAAAGAACTTGACTTTATAGGAAATTCTATAGTTTTGATTGATAGGATCAGAAAAACCAACTCAACTTACTCATATGAGTTTGCTAATCAGTTTAAGCTTCCTTACAACATTAGGGATATCCTGGATATTGAGATTGTCTAAGCACTCTATTCTTATATGTTGATGTCAGTATTGCATTTGATATTGAGCTCAGGCCTCTAGTTTTTTAAGGTACTACAGATGACTCTCATTATAACCATATTAGATATATAAATATATTGGTTACCAGTATACCTTCAGTAGTCCCATGTAGCAAATAACTATCTTTTTGTTCCTAAAATATATATCTCATATACCTGTATCTCAACAGGTTATGAGCCCGGTCTGCTCTACCTCAACTAATATTACTGAACGCATCTACTATAGCTTTACTACAATTTATAACACTTGGTTGAACCTCTATAAGTTTCTATTTTACTCTCTATTACTAATACTTAGTTGAACCTCCCTAGGTTTCTATGCTATCTATTATTAATAATACTTATAACAATACTTAGTTGAACACTTAGTTGTTTCTATACTACTTGTTCTAATACATTCAAGTATATCTTCAAATATCAACAAATAATACTCAAATCTAGTTGATAATTTATCAACTAAAGATACCTTTACAAATACTAAATTGAAGTCTATACTTCTCAGTCTAGCTACTAATTCTTAATTAGAAATAGAAGCAAACTTTATCCTTATTAGTATTAAAGCTCCAGTATATAAAAAATACAAAAGGATTTGTAAGGAAGTGGCTTACTCATACCTTATGACTAACCCTCTCCCTCACAAATGTATTTCTTATGTATTTTATTACTCAGCAAGTATCTCAAAATACACAATATTCTGTGTGCTGTCTGCCTTGCTAATATTTCACATGCTTTCACATATTATCACATGCTTTCACATACTTTTACATGCTTTCACATGTATAAGTCAAAGTTAAGACTTAACCTATTTTGTACTAGATAGTATTTGGAAGTACTATCTGAAAGATCAGATGATGCTGATCTTTATCACATGTAAGGGTCAGATGATGGTGTACTGCCTCAGCACTGCCCCAGCACTACCCCGTTGGAAACACATATAGTCTCCTGAATTCCCCTTCAGTTGGATAGACAGTTAGAACTCAGAACATAGTTAGAGTACAATCAATATAGAAGTTCCACTGGTTAATTTCCAAGTGCCTTTGGCACTCCTATACTACTTTACCTATTACAGTAATCTTATGCTACTGGTAATAACTTTAATAGTGAGAATCAACAATACACTATTAGTAATCTACCTTGTAGTATATATTACTAGCCTGAGATTATCTGATTAGATTGGATCCTTATCTAATCTAATCTGATTGTCCAGTCCCCCATACAACACTTTACATTTTTTTAACCTAAGAACTTGATTCTTACCTAACTAGGAAGGCCTGATCAACCTTACCTAATCAACAAAGTTTCTACCAACAAGAGTAAAAACTAAAGCCAGTATAAGCCTACAGCACAAAGCATAGTAGCACCAAAGTCTAACAGTCAGCAGTAAGACTATCCTCCAAATAGCAACAGTAAGACTATTAAACAAATAGCAACAAGTAAAAGCCTACAAATAGTAGCAAACAACATAAGAGGGCAATAATAATTATATTTAACTGGCAAATACAAAAGGAAACAACAATTACTTAATTTGGAAACTCTGAGACCTAGAAACTGCCTCAGAAGTCCAATTAGGGTGAGGATTATAGGAACAAGTCCTATCAATATCCAAACTCCAGAGAGTATCCCAACCCCACTCTCTACCTAGCCTAAAGAAAAATTGGGAATTCTCCCAGTAAGCAGAACAAGGAAAGTTTCTGTACCTCTCCCTCCAAAAAGAACACAAGTACCTAGGAGTCCAACCCCTATCCTTCCACTCAACTTTCTTCCCAGCATTTAAAGGAAACCCTGCTCCCACAACAATCTCATCAACAAAAGTAACCCTTTTTCCCTTCAACCTCCTCTCCCCTTTGCCATAATCAACCTTAGTATCAGAAGCAACAGAAAGAGGATAAGAAGGTAGTTGATAAGAAGTAGATTCTTCCTCATTAGGATCCACCTTAAAGAAAGCAGGAATAGAAGAAACAGAGTCCAAGGAATCTGTGGTATAATACCTGATAGACATGAAGACTCCTAAACAAAAAAGTACTAGTGTAATGGAAGGAGGAGGTAGAGCTAGGAAAGGCAGGAGAAAGGCAATGACAAGTGAGGAGCTAGAAGCACTCAAGGCTAAGTTAGTCAATACCCCTAAAAAGAAAGTTCCAGCTGGGAAAGAAATTCCAGAAAAGGATATACAAATAAGGGAAATAGTCATTGGCCTAATTCATCAATACCTAAAGTGAGGATTGTAACACCTCCTGCCACAAAAGCCTTTTGGGATAAAAATAAGTCATCATGGTATCAAAGGATATCTCAAGTATTTATATACCTAACAATAAACAACATGTTATCAAAAAGGAAAAAGGAACTATTGGCTGAAGCAGCAGAAAAGTTCATGATTTTTCAACAGAATGGAGAATTTGACAAGTCAGTTCAAATGGACTTTCAACTCTCATCCACCTCAAAAGTAGTATGGCCTTACCCAACCTATAACCCATGTAAAGGAGTTCCATAGCTAGCATTAAACTAGCCTTTCTGACACAGTACATGCTTATGGGTAACCTGTATGATCTGGAAACCCCAGAAATAGTGCCTCCAATAATAGAACCTGTAGAAACCTTGAGGAAATAGGAAGAAACTGTTTGGAGCTGGAGGCAAGGGTAAGGGGAAAAGTGTGTAGTATGAGGAAGAGGATGATGGAGATTATGAAACAGATATAGAAGAAATATCTGAAAAAGACATGCCACCACCACCTAAAGATAGGAAAAAGCCAACACATACCAAAAAGGGTAAGACTCCTGACAAGAAGTCTAGAAGGAGCTCTAGTGGTGTGGCTGGAGGTGGAAGTGAGGACCCAGGATCTGGATCTGAGGGTGAGGAGTCAGATAATGGCTCTGATGATGACAGAAGAAAAGGTCAACTAGGGAGCCTAGCCCTCACTACTTGGAATAGTCTAAAAAGACTGGTCAAAAGATACCAACACAACAGATTAGCAAATCCCTAGTCAAGAAGGCAAACAAACTTGCAAAAATTCCCAATCCCTCAATGATTGATGGAGTATCAGAGAAATGGAGGAATCAAACTACCTTTGACAATTATGTGCAACAATTGCAGAAGTGGGTAGAATATTAAGGGATGGATATAGCAAGTTGAGAAAGTCTGGATAGAGCAAGCTTTATGTTTGAGAAGAGTGCTCAGACTTGGTATAACCAGTACTGCTCTGAAAAGGAAGATGTTGAAGACCGGAATTTCCATGAATTTATAATAAAACTGAGAGGTAAACTCATCTCTACAGTGGCACCTGAAGTTCTGTGGAAACAATATCTATCACACCATTAGAGGCCAGATGTTACTGTCATGCAGTATGCACAGAACCTGGAAGAATTCAAAATTACGTGCAAAGATCTAAATAGAAAAGACATAATAAGTGATCATGCACTAAAAATGAAACTAGTAGATGGACTAGTACCCCTGCTTAGGGCTAAAGTCAAAGGACTGATATCATATGAGTCAACCTTTGAAGAAATATTAAACAAAATTGCTGTCCAGGAGGATGTGCTAAAACAGGAGACTAAATCCTTACAACAGCACCAAAAGAAGGCTGATAAGCAATGGAGTCCTAGTAAACCTATGGAATGGACTAAATCTGAATTCAAATTGCTTGATAAAGTGGCTAAGAATGCAGCTAAAGTGGCAGGCAAGAAGGGTGGACCAGGTGGTCTCTATGGTAACTTCCCTAGTGCCAGAAAGGATAAAACTAAGTATACTCCTTATGGTAAACAAGAGAAGAAGAGGGAAGAGGCTGCAAGAACAGGGTCCTGTTATCACTGTGGAAAACAGGGTCATACTTCCAGGGATTGCCCTAATAGGAAGGTGTCTTCAGCTTACCAATATATGGGATCTAGACCAGGAGTCAGAAGATTCCCACCTTACCAGCCCTTTAGACCTAGTCCTACATGGCCCCCACATAAAGTGAAAACAGCCTATCAGGAGATTGATGTTAAACAACAAGAGTCAGCTGCACTTCAGGTTATGAGAAACCCAAATGATACAAGGAAGTTTTAGTGCCAGAAAGCCATAGAACTTCTAATGCAGCTGAAATTAAAATTAATGGACATATTGCTTATGCACTATTTGATCCATGTACATCAGGTGGAGACCTAATATCAGCAAATTATTGTCAACTGTTTAATATACCCTTGAAAGAGATCAGCAAAAACCTCTGGAAACTGCAATTAAAGGTAGAGATCTCAAATGATAAATACAGAACAGTCATAGTAAATCTACAAGGATACCAAGAAACTAGGACATTCTATGTGGCCAACCTGAAGGACTGGGATATTATATTTGGTGAACCTGCACTGAGGGATTATAAAGCAATTATGAATGTCAAAGATAATGCAATCACTATACAACCTACAGGCAGGACAAGGATTGATATTAATATGCTCAAAACCAAGGATACACTTGGAAGAGTCACTACTGCAGCTATGAATATAGGCAGGACAGAAGAGGATTGGTTCAAAAGGGATGATCCAATGGCTATTGTGACTGAAGTTGGAGGTAGATTAATACACCACCCAAAACCAACTACAGTAATACCTTGGATACAGGATGATCTGTCAGAAGACCTAGAGGAAGACCAAGAATGGTCACAAGAGTGGTTTGACTCATCAGATTGGTCAGAGCTAGAAGATGATGGAAGCTCTCCAGTCATTACAAATGCAGTTAATCTGGAAGAAGTGGAGTTTAATATATTTGAAGAATTCCCTGAATTATTCCCAGAAGAAAAGCCAACTGCATTACACCAATCAGAGAACCTTATGACATCATGCAACATAAAATTATAGTTCCTGATGGTGCAACCTGGGAACCTGCATACTATACAAACTATACAAGGTTTCTGGATCAAGTGACTGAGAAAATGAGGACAGAGCTAGAATCTGGAAGGATAGTGCCATCTAGCTCACTCAATAGTATCCTTATATTTACACAGCCAAAAAGGGATTTAGATAAGAATGGCAAACAACAGGCCAGATTCTTATTGACTGTGTACCTAGAAACAAGCTAGTACAAAAGGATAAAACACCCATGCCAAATATCAAAGCAATACTGGACTGGATAGCTAGCAAGGAATATATTTCAGCAGCTGATCTGGCAGATAGTTATCACAATATTAGGCATGCACATGAATCAGTAAAACATAGCACCTTTACAAATCACCTAGGGAAATTTGACTCATTGGTTATGCAGCAAGGTGATTGCAATGCACCTGCAACTATGATGAGGGCTATGAACTGGTTATTAAGAGATTATATTGGAAAAACTGTCATGGTTTATTTAGATGACATTCTGATTGGAACAGATACCCTGGAAGAACATAAGGAAGTGTTGAGAGGGATCTGTAGGATATTGGCTAGGGAAAAGTTTTTCTTCAACAAAAAGAAATGCCAGATCCTTGCTCCAAGGCTGAAAGTACTAGGATTCATTGTCACCAAACAAGGGCTAGAAATGGATCCAGAAAAAATTAACTCAATAGCAAATTACCCAATCCCTGACTCAAAAAAGAAATTGCAAAAGTTTCTAGGGATGGTTAATTACTTGAGAAGGTTTTGTCCAGAATTGGGAGCTGTAGCCAAACCACTATCAGAATTGCAAGGGTCAACAAAGAAGCACATGTGGACTCCCTTGCATAATGAGTCATTTGTGAGAGTTAAAGAGCTAATAATGAGCAATAAGGTGCTCAAGCCAATTAATCATGACTCAGGCCTTCCAATCTATTTAATTACTGATGCCAGTAATATAGGGATTTCAGGATGGATTGGCCAAATGGAGAATGGTGTTATCAGGCCAGCAGAGTTTCACTCTAGGAAATTAAATGATAGACAAATGAATTACACAAAACTGATAAGGAATTATTAGCAATTGTTGACTCACTGAGGTATTTCAGGCCTGAACTACAGGTTACAAAGTGATCATCCAAACAGATCACAAACCCTTAGTCACATTATAGATAGTATCCCTGAAAGTTAGATGAAGAGAAGGTGGTAAGAGACTATGAGTCAGTTTGACCTAACCCTAGAATACATTCAGGGCAAGGACAACTACATAGCAGATGTGCTGTCTAGAGGATATATAGTCCCTCTGGAATCCCCTCTACTGGACAGTCTTCTCACCACACAACTGCCTTACTACAACATCCAGTAGTAACCAACCACCTCTCTGTCCCATAAAACTTTCAAGAAAACACCTCCCCCACATTCTCCACCAGCCACCATGCCTTCCCCAAACCAGCTCAGGATTAGAGGAGCCACTGGGAGGCCAGTATCTCCACCCATCCTTAGGAGAAACTCTCCCAACACTATCACTAGGAGAAGGAGACTCCCTCCTCTCCAAATCACCACCACCAACCTCCCACCAAGACAGGTGCAGGAGGTTGATCCCACCAGGCCTGTCTGGCATGATAGAGAAGGCCTGAATGCAGTCTTTGAGGCTGAAAGGTACAAAGCTACAGTTGAAGATGACCCTGAACCTGATGAATCTAACACACTACAAAGAAATTTCAGGCTCAGAAGGCTCCAGCAGGAGCCAGCAGCAGTCCAAACTGCTGCCACCACTACCAGGGCCCAGGCCCAACAGCAACAACAAGAAGAGGAAGAGAGAGGAAGTTCAGTTACAAGAAAACCTAAGTTTCAAGTAGTAATTAACAAAGAACCTAGTACCTCCTCTCCCTCTACTCTTGCTGCCCCTGAAGCATAGGACTCACAGGAATGGACCCTTGTGGATGAGTCCTCTGACTCAGATGAACCTGAGGAATGGGAAAGAGCCAAGGAACCCGTGACTACAGAACAGATGGATAGTGTGCGCATCGGCCCGAGTCGAGGCGAGTTTGCCAACTATTTTTCCTACTCGACACCGACTCGCGCCGATGGCAATCAATGAGAAGCCAACTGGCGCCGACTCGCCGGCTACTTACAAGTACTCGCCAAGCCCTTTTGTTATGGGGAATAGGCTAGAAGCCTAGCTTCGCTGCCTATATATACATGAAATTCGTGCATTCGCAGCTTATATATATACATGGAATTTATGCATTCGCGGCTTATATATATACATGGAAATCATGCATTCGCGGCTTATATATGTACATGGAGTTCGTGCATTCGCGGCTAGTATATATCGAATCCATGTATATATAGAGGCCGCGAATGCCAGATTTACATATATATATAGAGGCCACGAATACACAATATAGAGGCCGTGCATGCATGAATTCCATGTATATATGTAAGCCACGAATGCACGAATTCCATATATATGTATAACTCGGGAATGCATGATTTCCATGTATATATGGTCAGCGAGGGTAGGCTTCCAGCCTATTCTACTTAACAAAAAGGCTTGGCGAGTACTCGTCGGCTACTCGGCGCTGGCGCGAGTTTTCCAGAGAATTGTGTAGCCAACTCGCCGAGTTGGAGGGTGGGGCAAAACTCGGCCGTCGGCGCGAGTCTTAGCGAGTCGGCGCGGGGAAAACCCGCCTCGGTGCGCACGCTACAGATAGAACAGTCCTTGAGAAGGGCTGACAGGGGTTCTGTGGTTGTGGGAAACCTTCAGGAGTGGAACCCCACTCTTGAAGGTACCTTGAAGAGAAGGGCTGTCTCACCTAAGTGCAAGGATGAGGCAGACACCAAAAAGGTGCATTTCCAGCCTCCTCTTCCTCTAGGAGCCTCACCTGCATCTTCTGTCAGCACCCTTCCTGACATCTTCCCTGAGTATCCAATCCTCCCATCCTCCTCCAACAAAAATAACCAACATTTTTGTTCCCAATATGGTAAAGTGGGCCACAAAACCTCCCAATGCAACAACAAAGATCTTGTTATTAATCTTTGTGAAAAATGTTGGGCATTGGGACACTTTAAGGAGGATTGCCCCAAAGGTGGTAAATTTCCTCTTCCCAGATGCACCAATTGCATGGAAACAACTCACCTCAGCAACAAATACCCCCTTGACAACAGACTCTATCCACTGCAACATCCACTCCCTGCAGAAACCATCAGGAAATGCATCATATGCAACCAAGATGGTCACTGGTCCCATCTATGCCCAAATCTTCCAAAAGTCACTACTTCAGGAGGAAAATTGATACCAAGATGCAAGTATTGTCTTGGCTACCATAACCTGAACAAAAACTTTGTCAGCTCCTGTAATACTAGGAAAAACAACCTGAAGGCCCTCAATAAGCCCTTCCACAATAGTGACTACCTGAAAAAGACACTAGGAGTCCAGGATGAAGATGAAAAGAGTATGGAACCAGATTTGGTAATTGCTGAGTGGATAAGAGATCATGAGTTGGAATGGCATTATGGAGAAGAACTGCAAAAAGATACAGTGTTTGGACTACTGTACTTTATTGAAAATAATCATTTCCTTTCGATATAGTTAAGTATTTCCATACAATACATCGTTCTCTCTTACGATTACTTCCACATCATGCTGATACCCAATATGGACACTTGCTACCCGATTAAGGACTTCTGTATTATTTCTCTCATATGTGTTCACATGTTGTTCACATGTTCTTATTATCTCTGCTTACTTTCCTAACTTAGTATCTATTATTGTTGCATGATGCTGCTTTACTACTTAAGGTTACTGCTTACTTGTCTCAGTTGTCATGACTCAACAATCACATCTTCTATGACTTTCTGTTATATTCGTTGACTCATATTACTGTCTCAGTCGCACACCTCTATGTATTTCTTCATTCACATGTGCACGATATACTATTCTTAGGTTATGTAACTTAGACTCTTTTGCTAGATCTTTACCCTCAACTTGTACCATTATATACGAGTTTCCTACTCCTATATCTAGCTCTATACACTTCTCGATTAGACTCAATAGACTGTCTACTCTCGACATAGTTCAACCATCTGCTCTCTCGCACTTCTGCTCGCTCGCACTCTCTGCTTAATAGCACTACTGTCCACCGCTACTACCTCCGTAATTACTACCGCGATACCTCCGCTCATAGTAACTTTTCAATAGGTTATGAGCCCGGAATAGCTCAGGACAACTTAATAACTTCCTCATATTCACCTTCCTTCCTATACATATCTATACAATAGCATCCAGTTCAGGTTCAGGTTCTGGCGGTAAAGGAAAGGCTGTACCCTCTATCTTCCGACCACCGAAAGACTTCAAGCCTATTCCAGTCAAACTCGACAACATCGAGTCACTTACCAGCAAAGACAACTACGAAGACTGGGCTGACACAGTCAAGATGATTATGAGAGGCATGGGTTGTAAGGAACTCGTTATTGAAGGACTTAAACCTGCGACAGATGCGACACAAGAAGAGAAAGAACTCTTCGCAGCAATGGAAAATTAAGCTATCCTCATGCTAATACAGGTTATCAGTAAACCTATACTGAAGGTCGTCTCTAAATTTGATTGTAATGAATGGTACTAGACAGTATTCATTCGGTACCGTTTATACAATCTATATCCGTAGGTACGGACGTTTGTGTATTTCGGTTCTGCTGAGGTAAGACCTCAGAAGGGTAGGGAGATTACTATGTGGGACATTCCCGAAGGGAACAGTAATTAACTGGTGTAATCTATCTTATATGATTTGTGCTATCTAAGCTATATGATCTTGATCTGATCGGAATATAGGCTTGCTTGCTCTGAAGGCTTGCTTGGTTGCTTCTTGTCTTCTCTGTGGATTCCAGAGGGAATCCAGCAGCCTATTTATACTCTTCTGAGATCTGATGACTAAGGAAATAAATACAATAAAGGGTGGCACACCAGAAGGTGGTGCGCTATACAAAAGGGGTCATGTGGCCATAGTAATGAGTCACACGCCATAAACGATGGTCATGTGGCCATAGTAATGAGTCACACACCTTAAACAGAGGTCACGCGGCCATAATGAGGGTGTCTTCATATGGCAAGTGCCATGGAACTTCCTATGGCAGATTCCGCATGCTATGGACGCTTATAAAGCAATAGGAGGTGGTAGAAGGCTAGTCCTTCGACCGAGAGGCTTAGTTACATAACAATGTAGTAATATTGGAAATACAAAAGTATATAATCAATTATATAAGCAATGAAACAATGTTCTCCATTACACTTCCCCACATAGAAGGATTTCCTATCCTTACTTCCTTCTCTCTGCCATATTGGTTTCCATACGTCCTAAGATTTGATGCATTGTTAATACATTAGCATTAACGTGAATATCCTTAGTGTTTCCTTGACTCATGATTCTATCTCGTTCTTGTTGGATGAGAGCTCGGGTCTCATCTCTAGTTCGTGGTCCTTGTTTTCCTTTAGTCCTTTGACGTCTCTTGAATGTATCTTCCATGCTTCCGGTCGTCCAGAAGTCTTGTAGAATTTCGGTGGTGATATCCTTGGCGTTTACCCAGGAATCATATTTAGGAGTGTATCCTAGCCATCTGACCTTATATTGTCTTTCTCCAGTTCGAGGAGCTGTTCTGAATTCTAATACCTTTTCAACTTCATAACGATCATCTTGAATTGGTCCTGGTTTCTGAGATTGTCTGTGAGGGAACTGGGTAGGATCGTTTTTATAGTAAGGTTTGAGTTTGCTGATATGAAAAGTATTATATATGAGGTGGAAGTCAGGTTGACTGGATAGGTCTAGGCTATAATTATTGCGTTTCCGATTACTAGAAATAATGGGAAATGGGCCTAGCCATTTTGGTTTGAGCTTGGGTGAGACATTCGATAGGTTGATATTTTCTGAGGAAAGCATAACTTGTTGTCCGACTGAAAATTTGGCTGTATTGGGTAGTCGTTTGTTTGCTTGAGATGCTTGAGTCTTCTTGGCGTCATATAGGTTTTTAGACGTTACCTCATGACGTTCGTTTGCTGGTACATATGCATTAATGGGGTATGGAAGTATCGATATACCAAGATGTGCATTAAATCCAAATAGTGTGGAAAAGGACTATTCTGTCTAGCGGCATTATACCTAGAGTTAAGTTTCAACTGTATCTTTGGTAGTTTCTGTAGCCAATCAAATCCTTTGATTTTACAGGCTCTTGCTACTTGTAGAATTTCTTTGTTCACAATTTCCGATTGTCCGTCTGCACATGGATGATATGCAGTGGACGGTTCCAACTTGATTCCTTTATTCCTAGCCCAATCTTGAAAGTGCATTAACATAAAAAGAGTGTCGCGGTCAAAAACAATACAGAAAGGTTATCCCATAGTTGGGACTACATGAGTATCAAAGGTAGCAGTACATTGTTCTACTGTGAAATTATCTGAGACAGAAATAAGAAACTTGAATCCTGATTATCTATCGACAATCGTCCAAAGTCGTGAAATACAAACTACATGATCTTCTTCAACAGGAATATTCGGGTACAAAATTGAACACTTAGTAAACACAGGTGCTACTTTAAGAAAATCCATCGATATGTCAGTCCATGGCCTGCTTGGTACATGTAATGGGGTTACGAGTCCAAGTGGCGCCTTGTTGGAATACTTTGTCCGTTGACAAGTATCACAACTCTTGATATAGTCCTTAGTTGGTTCTGCAAAGGACTGGCAATCATATCGGTCAGTAAGATATTTCATCGTTTTTTCAATGCCACCATGAGCAGTTGCTTCATGTGCATCTTTAATAACCAATTCGAGATAGTTCTTACCTTCGATGTTAAAGGTAGAGGGCAACACTAGTCTCCATTGTCCTTGTCGGTTCTTGACATACAAAAATCCGTCTTTTCTTCTATGATCCTTACGATTCACAAAGGTATCATAATAGTTCTTCCAGATAGGACATACTCTCATGCACGATTGATATGCTGCTTTCATACCTGTTCCTTGGTCAAGCCAGTGTGTGATGAAGTAGTCCTTGTCGTCTTCAAATCCGTCGCTGATGTGTTTCTCTTCAATGAGCTTGTTGAGGGTCGGTTCGATCCTTGTGTTGAAGTCATTGATGGTGGGTTTCTTCTCCTTGCATGTAGAAGCATTGTGTCCTGAGAACTTACAGAAATCACAACGCTGTCTGGAGGTCTTGGTGTCTTGAATGAAAGAGGGTAGATCTTCGTCAATGGCTACTCGCTTTTTAGAACGAGTGGTGACGGCGGCGGTGTTGATTGGAATCGCATTACTGCTGCTAGCGGTTGCAGCTGGTTGTTGAGGTGCATTCCATGGTTGTTGTGGAGCAACAGGAGTATTCATGATCTCCTGTTCCATTTGTCGGTTGCTCATCTGTTCAGTAGGGTTACTGAACTGAATGCTGGGTTGGAGAGTGGGTTGTGTCGGCTTGTTGGCAATCCATCTTTTTGCCCATTCTCCGATTTCCTGGATAGCTTCTTCGCGGCTGAGAGCTGGTGGAGGTGGATAAGCAGGAGTTTGTTGTACTGGTGCTAGTTCCTTTTGAGGCTCATTTGCGGCTAGGATATGTGCAATACGAGTTGTAAGGAATTCCTTCTCCTTCTTAAGAACTGAGGCTGTCAGGTCACAGTTCAAACTGCCATGTCCGTGGTGGTTGCAAATTGCACATGTTTCGATGGTGAACATGCGGTTGTTCATGGCGTGGGAGCTGCCATGAACTGGACAGTAAAAATCACGGCAAAAGGACCAGTGCATCTTTTTGTGTTGTTGCCAATTGCTATGAGCCAAGTCGATAGCAATTTCTTTCGCTTCTTCAGGAGCGAGGGTATTCTGTTGTGCATTTTCAGAAGATGGAGGCCTATATCTTAGTCCAAGAACTGTTAAGGGTTTGTTCTTGTTTATATTAAGTACACGATCATACCCGCTGAAAACTTCTTCTGGTATAGTAGATAGAGTCTCGTCGTCTGAGGACTCTTCTTCCTTCATCATGTCATATTCGCTTTCTTCATCCTGGATGCCCTCGAAGTATGGACAGAAGATATGGTGTCCAAGTTCTTTGGCTCTTCCACGACATTTGTTGAAGCCGCAGTCGACATGCTTGAAATTGATAGCTCCGCGAGAAACCATATTGTTCTTAGTAGAGGTTTCTGGTGAGTGGAAAGTTCTTAAAGCGTTGGTAGAGATATTGCGGTTGTAGGTATGGTTAGGAGGATCGATGCTGTTGGAGATATAATCGTCCTCGGTGGTGGGAGTGTCCAAGTATTTATGCTTTCTTGATAGAGCGTCTGCTATCAAATTTTCCTTTCCTGCGGTATACTGTATGTCTGTGTCAAATTCCATTAGGTAATCTTGCCATCGCCTCAATTTTTGACTTGCAGGCATTTGAGTATGGAAGGTTACTAACGGTTTGTGGTCGGTAAGGATAGTGAACTTGTGACCTCTCAATTGTGCTTAAAAAAATTTCAATGAGTCAATAATCACTAATAATTCCTTTTGAAAGGTAGGATAATTGAGTTGTGCTGGATTAAATTTTCTAGAGTGGAAGCATGATGGTCTGATATGCGTCAACGGTCCTTGACCTATCCAAGATCCTAGTCCTACATCACTAGCATCACAGACTAAATATTTGGGTTCAGTAGATTCATTATTCCAGGGTTTTAAAACGTGTGGGGAATTCACGAGTTCTTTAAGTTTTTCAAACGCTGCATTATGAGTATCTGTCCATTCCCATTTCTTTGTTTCTCCTTGTAGTTCTGACAGGGTGCTCGCATATGATGCCAAGTCAGCAATAAATCTGCTGAGATAATTAACGATTCCAAGGAATCCTCTAAGATCCTTTTTTCTTGTAGGAGTTGGAAATGTTAATATAGTAGTCCTCTTCTGCGGGTCTACGTGTAATCCATCTGATGTCAAAACGTGTCCTAAGATTTCCAATCTTGGAGTAAAGAACTGGCATTTGCTTTCTTTGAGATAGAATTTCTCATCCTGTAGACGTTGAAGTACTTTCTTCTATAATTCTACATGTTCTTCATACGTTTTAGAGAATATAATAATATCATCGATATAGATGATTAAATTTTTATAGACCATGTCCTTAAAAATTTCATGCATAACGCGAACCATGGTAGCAGGTGCGTTACGATCCCCTTGTTGCATGACTCTACTTCTGAAATATCCCATGTGACATAAAAAGGTAGAGTGTTGATCAGATTCTTTATCGTTCCTGATATTAAAAAATCCGTCGGCTAAGTCGACCTTAGTCCAAATGGGATTCTCCGCTACTAGTTCAATTGCTTCATTAATATCTGGCAACGGGGTGTGGTCCGGTTCGACGGCTAAATTGCGGTCTCGACAGTCATTGACATGTCGGGCTTCTTCCGGTTTATCTCGTTTAGGGATAGTGAACATGACTACAGCATTTGTGTCATTTTCTACTCTATACATGCGACCTGATGCTTCTTCTTCGACTAATTTGTCATGGATTTGTTGTCTAAATCGATGTCCTGAGGGTCGCCATTTTGGTATCCAAGTAGCTCCTGCTTTTGGTTTGATAGAGTGATTAATTTTCCTTAGTGGCGGTAATTCCCGTGGAATTGTCTTGGGAAATAATAAGGAAACTCCGTTACAGGGTTGAATTGTTTCTGTACCGTAGAAACAGCTGTCACGAGTTCTCTTTCTGAATCGGTTTCGTCTGCATCACTAATATTTTCCCAATTATCCGGTTCACTATAATCTGTGACTGATTCACAGCTGACCTGTGTATACGCTGATCTTATACCATTCGCCATGGTTCTAGATCCCTTTCATACACTTAGCTGGAATCGTGGAATGTTTTCCGGTTGGATAGTAACTGGTTCCTGATGAGCAGGAATTATTGCTCGCACTTTGCTGAGAGCAGGTTCTCCTAGTATCATGTCCCATCCAGTCAAATGAGCTACATAGAACGTTCGTTCTTCTACATAACCTATCCAATCAAGTTTGATAGTACAAGCTTTGTCTATCGTTCCTTTTGAGCCTTTAATTGCAGTACTTAATGATTTCTTCTCGATACTTCTAGTAGGTATTTTGTATAGGTGTACAAATTGAGAATTGATTAAGTCTCCTCCCTTCGTTTGGAGATCAATTAAAGCTAGTGCGGGGTGTTCGTTAGCTTTAACGAATACCTTGCTAAAATCTGGTACCTATCTTGACATGGGTCGTTCCTTGATTTTATTCTTGTTGTTTTTATCCTTGGTGCCTATCGGCATAGCTAAATCTTGTACGGCTGTACGCATGGGTACCTTATTTTTTCGTTTCCTACAGTCCTTGTAGGAGTGTCCAGGGTTCCAACACCATAGACATTTCTTGTCTTTAATTAATTGCATCTTCGTCTTCTGATCCAATTTTTTTGTGATGGTATTCCAATCTGAGTCCTTCTGATTTTCTGTGTTGGGTTTGGTGTTGGGATTGCTGCTAGGATTAAATCCTGTTTTTGTCGTTGATTCTGGTCCCTGCGTGGACCGTGACTTCGATTTTCATTCCAAGGGTGTTGTCGTCGGGATGTATTTGTTGTGGATGGTGGGGCAATATCCTTTTTGGAAGCTTCATATGACTCTGCTTGATGTACGAGCTGATCATATGACCATTCTTCTTTGATTAAAGGAATTAATGTAGCTGACATATATGGCGGCAGGTGATTAAGAAACTTTCTTCTTTTTACTTCCTGCGATATTGATTGTTTACCATCCTTGTCAATCAATTTGATTTGCATTTCAGTAAGCCAGTTGGCAAACTATTTGATTCCCATGTGACGTCCGTCCTTGTATGGTGTGGC
>WHUX01000619.1:0-16841 GCA_015179025.1 Terfezia claveryi
AGACGGAGAGTTCCAAAAACGAAGCAGAATGTATGAGGTTATAGGAATAGTTAGCAGGAAGCTAATCAAAATGTTGTGGGAAAAATGTATATAGATGACAATAGTATGGATGCTAATGGAAATGTACAAAGACCTGGAGAGGATCTGGAACTTGGAGAAAAGAGAGGAATCAAAAAAGAAGAATGAAGAACAAGAAAAAGGATCAAAGCAATCCTCGAAGACGACAGAAAGAAGCAGATTTTTAAAATTGAATGACATAGTATCTAAGCTGAAGAGGCAAGTAAGAAATAGAAGGAGAGCAGAATGACTGACAAGGAGAATTCCTATACAAGTGTACAGTTCTTAATCCATAACCTATTCTTACAGCAAAAAGCTAGAAAAGGTTTTGACCAAAATTAACTCATTCCTGAACAAAATATCTCCTCAAGAAGAGGGAGCCTATCCTCAAGAGCTAGAGAAAGCTTAAAAGTGGCAGGGAAGCAAAAGGCGAGAGAAAGGAGAAATAGTCCTGCAGTGCCTCATGAAGTTCAAATTCAAACCTTGGGCCCAATGGCTTTTTATCCTTTACCTGGTCAATAGGAAGCACCTTATTTCGATAGAACAGATGTCTCTGATTTCTTTGCCAAATGGGATAATCTAACAGTTGAGTGGACAGAGGAACAGAAGATAAAGAGAATTGTCCAATACTGTGAGAAATCAATTGGAATATATCTTAAGACAATTAGGTCGTACAAGGAGAATGATTGGATGAATGCAAGAAGCAACTGTGGAGGGATTTCAAGGCTAGTGACTCAGAGTTGAAAAGGATTACAGTAAAGGACTTGTGAAGGATAGTATCGGAAATGAGAAAGAAGGAAAATCCAAGTCCTGGTGACTACCTTTGGTTCATCATCTAATACAGTGAATGATCAGAAATGTTATTGGAGAAAAGAAGGTTGGATGAGTGGACTAGGATTACATTATTCTTGCGAGCCTTGAAAATTCATACAGGAGATAAGATTTGCAAGAAGTGTGAGATCGATCTAGAGAATCCCAACACACATATAGATAAGTGGGAGAACATTAAGTAGACTGCGTTAGAATAGTCAGAGGATGAAGGGTCACAGATGATAAAGTTCTTTAGGGAAGAAGAAGATGAGACGGAATATGAAGAAACAGTACTTCAAGTTAAGATACTTAAGAACGATTGTAAGCATAAGGAGACAAAGAAGGAAACCTTGAAGAAGCAGGAAAAGGTGGACCCTATGGATGAGATCATCAACCAACTGAGAGATTTAAAGCTACAGCACTTAGAAGCTTAGCGAAGTGCTAAAGAGGAAGCAATCAAGCAAGATCTTGAGTTTGCAGAGCTCAAGAAAATAGCCAGAATGACTCCTAAGTTGCAACAACCACAACAACTATACAATCCTAATCAGTATAGGCAAAGAGATTATCAATCGAATACAGGAAATAAAGGTAGTGGACAAAGGTTTCGAGGATGTTTTTGGGATGGTAAAATGCATAGGAGAGATAAATATAAGGACTTCTAGAAGGCGATCAAAAGAGGAGACGTATATTTCTGTAGAGCCTCTCTATTCTTAGATCAAGAAGGAATGGAAGGAACAATTAGGGTGCCTTATCCAATGGTAGCTGAGGATGGACAGGTAACTGAATAGCAGAAGTAATGTGTGGAGAAAGCATAAAATACTAAGGAATCAAAAATCGATTCGATCAAGTCTATTTCTAGTACAATAATACAACAAGAATAAAGGCCTAGTGTGAAAACTATGACCCATGAAGGAGAATGATACGATGGTGGGAAGATGAATGGGCAGCCAATGATCTATAAGCCAATCCAAATCAAGGTGAATCTACGAATATGAAGGAAGGAATTATTCCTAGAGAATTTTGAGAAGGAATGAAATTCTGGCCACCCAGCAATCTAAAACCACTATCAAATCAAAGGAAGCCCCTAGAAGAATAGAAGGTGTAGGAGCCTACAATAAAATATAAGATAATGAAGGATATAGAGGAATTAAAGGAGCTTGAACCTAAGAAGAAAAAGATAAAGGAGAAGCCAGAAGAAAAGAAGATCAAAGAAATGGAAGAAGTTAAGAATGTTCCTATTTGGATACAGATGAGAGGAAACTTAGACCTCGATAAAATTGCTCATAAGTTAATGAGTAGTGAAGGACTCAATCTGGAAGAGATTCTAGCAACAGCGGGGCCAGAGTTAGTACAATAGTGTACAGGAATCAGAAAAGTTCTATGAATTATGGAAGTGTAGTGTCACATAGAAAAAAAGATAGATGTAGTAATATTATGGGTGTACAGGAATGAGTCAGATAGAGAGCTTTACGTAGTGGCATGCCCGGTGTGCGTTGCAGCTCTAAATGATAATGCAGAAGATATGTTGGAAATGCTGATTGATGGAGGATCCGAGTTGAACTTAGTGAGGGAGGACATCATCAAGGAATACAAAATACCAATTGACGTTAAAGTGAACTGGTCCGTAGGTGGGGCTACGGGACATAGTATGTATGTAGTGGGAGTCTGCCATAAAGTTACAATTACGATAGGAGGAGTGGTAACCAGTGGTCCTTTCTTCATAATAGTGAACCTAACTTGTGAAATCATACTTGGCAGACCTTGAGTAAGGTCTATCAAGATGAAGGAAGATAATTGTGATGATGAAAATTGCTACATTATGGTTACGAGCATCAATGGAGATGAGGTTATGTCTGCGTGGTACCAGCTAATCATGGGGGAATATAGAGGAGGCAAGATTTATGACTCTGAGGAAACGAAGAAAGTCAATCAGTAACTTGGGAATCATTGACCTTATGATAAGGCCGAGAAAAGAGGAGAAGAAAATGGAATCTGTTCTTGGCGTTCCGGAAAATATTGTTAATAATATTGTGCATAATTTTGATTATAATACTCCAGGCATTAAGGAGAAGTTTGTTTTGAGTAGGAAAGCAGTACATGAAAGTTATTGTAAAGGATCAGTCCCTGGCATTATGGGCGAAATAAGTCGAAGGAAAAGCAAGAAGGATATACAGATTCAGACGTTATACAAGAAGAAAGCTGATAAGATAAGACCCATGAATAAGCCTCATAAGAATAGTGCAAAACCTACTGGAGATGAAAATTGGCGAAAACACATCGAATGGGAACAATCCATTTGAGAGTCATGCAAATCTGGCAAAGCTATTGAATCAAACATTAATTTATCCCTCTATAAAAAGGATGGATTATACCAAATTCTCAAGATTTCGAAGGGTTCGAGATTGACTTCAGAATATATCAAGGATCTGAAAATCAGAGAAGGCATCATCGTGCAGGAAAAGGAAATTTTGTTAGAGGTTTTGTTCAATCGAGAAGCAGCAATAGCGTTTGATTTCACACAGAAAGGAGTCTTCAGAGAGGAAGTCAGCCTCTGCACCGAATTTCAACCATTCCACATGAACCATAGCAAGTACCAAGTTTTCGTATACCTAAAGCATTAATTCCAGAGGTCACAAAAATTTGCAAGGACAAAATTCAATGTGGAGCACTAGAATATAGCTTTGGGCCTTACAGGAATCCATAGTTTCAAAAATGGAAAATACCAGCTAATTAATGTAGTGACATACTTAAATACGGTAATGCTCAAAGATGCTTCTCTCCCACCAGCAGTTGATGAGTTTAGTGAAGAATTTTCTGGATATCCTCTAGTTTCCTTGATGGATTTGTTTTCTGGATACGATCAATGTACTTTGGCACCAGAGTCTAGAGATTTAACTGCCTTTGTCACTCTTTTTGGGTTATTATGCATGATGACCTTACCACAAGAATATACGAATGGAGTCCAAGTTTTTGATCGAGTTATTAGGAAGGCCATAAGGGTACAAATTGGGAAGAGACTAGCTGCTCCGTTTATAGATGATATTGTATCTAAAGCTAGTTCAAGAAGCTGGTATAAGTTGGAGGATAGGACTTTTGTGGAGTTTTTCCCTGGTGTCAGGCGATTTGTTTTAGAGGCTATTTATTCTATTGACCAGACTTTAGTGGATCTTGAAACAGCAGGGGCAACTATCGCTGGAGAGAAGAGTAAATTTTTGAAGGATGGACTAAAGATTGTCTTCTTCATATATGGATCAGAAGGAAGGACTCTAGTAGAAAAGAAGATCAGAAAGATAGTGAATTGGCCCCCGTATTGGAATGTAATAGAGATCAAGGCTTTTCTAGGAACTTGCGTTTATTACTGGATTTGGATAGAATAATTTATATGGATAGCGGAACCTTTATATAAGCTCACAAGAAGTAAGGAAGTGTTCACCTAGAGGGAAGAGCAAGAAGAAGTAATGGCAGAGCTCAAATTAAGATTGACTAGTCTACCCACATTACGACCAATAGATTATGAGCCTAATCGGGGCAGAATTATCCTATCAGTTGATTCATCATTACTAGGATGGGGAGCGATACTGTAACAGGCCGAGTCGGACAATGAAAAAAGAAGACATCTAGCCAGATATGAGAATGGGGTCTAGAAAGGTGCAGAAAAAGGCTATGATTCAGGGAAACTGGAGTGCCGAGGCCTGCTAAAGGCACTAAAAAAGACACGAAATTACCTATATGGAGTACGATTTCTAGTTGAGATTGATGCGAATACACTAGTGTATCAATTAAATCAACCGGCATTAGACTTACCTGGATCAGTAGTCAATAAATGGCTTGCAGGGATATGATTATTTGATTTTGAAGTAAAGCATGTGTCTAGAAAGAAGCATGGAGGACCAGATAGATTGTCTAGGAGGGAAAGAGGAAAGGATTCGCTCGAGGAAATAGCTTCTAACGAATTCGACTGTACTCTTGATGTCGACTTGGATACTATTAATAGAACACCTCTGAGATGTAAGATACCAGCACAAGCAATAGTTGTAGATGCGGAGTGGTATAAAGAGATCATGGGATTCCTTACTACTATGTGAAGACTACAAAGAATATTGAATAAGGAGTATTGGAAATTAAGACACAGAGCGATGAAGTTCTTAATAAGGAATAACCATCTTTATCGTCGCATGAAGCGGAATCTTCCGCCAGCAAAAGTCATCTGGGAAGCAGAGGAACGACAGCGCATCCTACGAGAATTGCACGACGAAAGGGACATAGAGGCGGAATGGAACATACCAGAAAGTGAAGCTTAGATATTGGTGGAGAAGCCTCTACACTGACGTTAAAAGACTATGTTCGGACATGTGATCAGTGTCAACGAAGGAAACCTAACCATATGACGAAGAACTTCACCGACAATATACAGTGCAATGTGGAGAAAAGTTGGACTCGACATAATCCACATGCCAAGAGATGCAGGGTGGGTACATTGTTGCGATGAGGGATGACCTTACCGGATGGATCGAAGCGAAAGGAATCAGAAAGGCAAACGCAAAGACAGTAGCAGCCTTCGTTTTGGAGTGGATAGCTAGGTTCGGAGTACCGGCACAGATAGTGTGATAACGGCTCGGAAAACAAAGGAGAAGTGCAGGAGCTTTTGCAACAGTACAATATCGTGAATATAGCAATTGCTCCATACACTCATATGTTGGTGGAACGGGGACATCAACAGATTATTGATGCGCTAGCTAAATTGGGCAAAAATTGGACAAAGAACCTACCGTTTGTTCTTTGGGCCGATCGTATCACTACTCGAGCATCAACCGGGTTCCCACCATTTACGCTAGTATTCGGACAAGATGTTTTACCCATTGAGCTAACTGCGATTTCATGGGCAATGGTAGACTGGAATCGGGTACATACAAGAGAACAATTATTAGCAACTAGAACAAAGCAACTGGAAAGAAAAGAAGAAAACTTGAAGCTGCTGCTGAGAGATTGGCCGAAAATCGTTTGCTGAATAAACAATTCTTTGACCAAAGAAGGACAAAGAGTTGAAGATTTGGATATCGGTGATCTGGTCCTTCTCTATAATTCTGTATTAACAAAGCAATGGTCTAGGAAGTTAGAAACCGTTGGCTTGGCCCTTACAGAATTAAAGATTTGCGGATAGGGGTACCTACCTTCTGGAAGAGTTAGACGGTACCCAAATGAAGCTACCGTACGGGGGAAAGGCTGAAACGCTTCTACCCGCGAACAGGGGTCGACTGCGAAGAATACGGACTAAGAGGAAGTAGAGGAAATGGAACTGGATGAATAGGTGTAGTTAATATAGCATTTACAAATTTGCATATAGCATTATAGGGCAAGTCTAAGCATTGCAGAGTTTTTTTAATGTGTTTATCTTATTTAGTTACCTTAATACATGGTTGAAGGAAATAGGAGTACATAAAAGTGGAAAGCAAGAGCTAAGTCTTCCTTTTCTTTCCTCCTCAGAATAACTACCAAGATTACGTCTAGAACCAGCGAACAACAGCCTTCTTCAGTTTTCAGGAAAAACTGAAAAAACTTCGCCCATATTCACCGTATATCTCTAGTCTTCTTATCACTACTTCTACTATTCCTTACCTATACCTCCCATAATGTCTTCTTCTGGACGGAGCTCCTCGACCATTTACTATTGCAGAAGGAGAATTGCAGACAGATTCAAGGAAATATGATCAGGAGAGTATTGTCAACACCCAGTTTGAAGGAGCGGTCAAATCCATCGGTCGGACCAAATCAATGGAGATTTCTGAAGGGAATAGCATGATTAACAAGAGAAACAGGAGAAAGAGTTGGAGCACTTGCAGCAGCTCAGACGACGTTGATCACACAAGCCACAGACCCGAACTAGCAGCATGGGGAGTTTCTCGTGAAGAGCTAAACAAGAGCTACAAATGGACGAGTTAGATAGATTGGGCTCTGTGTATACTGTTGCTCTTCGAAGACGCGTGATTACAATCTTCTGACGGAAAAATATTGGAGCCCAGAATGGACAATACTTATGGGCGAGCTCTATCCTTTGGCCATCTATCGAATTCGCCCGACTATGTTCCCTTGCAGCACAACTATTATCATTTGATCGTGGCATGGATTTAGTTGATGATATCATGCCATTAATCAGGACCGAAATCGCTGCTCGAAAAGAAACGCCAAGAACCAAGAAGGATGACTGGGCAACAGCAGAAGACATTCGGTGGGTACTTCAGAATGCTAACCTACCACTGTTGCTCGAACCACATCAGAAGAAATACCATCCAGCCTATACTGCGATGTTGAGATCGTTGGCAGATCGAATGGGTCAGGACAACCTCTTAAATTCTTTGGAGAATGCGGAAGCCAGGGAAAGAGAGAACCAAAGTCAAGAGGCAGCAGAAGCGGCATTGTCTTCTGTGCCACGAATCCCCCGCCGCATCGGTAGTAATACCACCCAATCCTGAACTTCGACAAGGCAAAGTACACGGATAAGAGGGCGACAGACAACTCGTGGACGTGGCCAGACTCGTAAGCGCCAAAGAGCACCCCCGCAAGAGCAACTCCCCGCCTACAAGCGAATGCGGATAGAGGAGCAAATGAAGAGGACTGCGATTCTGAAGTGCTAGGTTGTTGGACCATTCGACACAAGAAGACGTTGACGCCATGAACTCAGAAACTCTCAACGATCTACTCGTGGTAGGTAAGGTTCGAGATATGCTGACAGCACCGAACGCTCACGATGAGAACGAAGAGGAAGATGAGCCATGGGTCCGCCTGCTCGTATAATACGCAGGCTACGAATGCTCATGAGCGAATGAAGATGAAGGTAGTGCCGGTGATAAGAGAAATGTCCCCGATAATGAAAAAGGCACCCGAAATCCTTCTTGATAGCGACGATGATGATGAGGAGGAAGAGGAGGACGATGAGTAGGGTTTTTTTTTGTTATTGTTTAATGTTTTTGGTTTTTTCTTTTTTTGGGGTAAAATTATCTTTTCTTTGGTTAGGAATATAGGGAATTTTTTTGGGGATATTAATGGTGTTTTTTTTATTTCATTTGGATGCATTTTTTTTAGGGATTGTATGAGTTTTTTTTATGAGTCATGGTATGTTCGGTTAAGTTGTTTTTCCTTAGTGTTTATTTATTTTTTTGGGATTGGATTTTGTTGGGTTGACGAGGACGTCAACTCTTGTTAGGGGGGTCGGATGTGATGGAGAATAAGGAAGAGTAGGGAAAAGTTTGATTTTTTGAAGTTTTTTTTAGTTTTTTTATATTATTTTATTTTTATTATTTACTTATGGGTTTTCGTTTATCAAGTGATTTAGTTAGTTAAATGAATGGCATTGTTTTTGGTGATTTGCTTGTTTACGCTGACACCCGAACAGACTTGTTCGAGTGTCAAATTAAAGAGGTTGATATGCTAGAAAAGCAAGAGATTTGACAGTCGAACAGAGTTGTTCGGGCGGGTGTCGAATAAGCAGAAGATTTGACAGTCGAACAGAGTTGTTCGGGTGTCGAATAAGGGAAAGGTGAAGAAATGACAGTCGAACAAGCTTGTCCGGGTGTCAAGAGAGATGGGTGTCAGTATGACGGTTAGTTCGAGGCAGAATTACGCAAAAGTTAGTCTTGCTGGTTGATAATGATGTTATTGTGACGGAAAGCAGAAGAATACGGTCGTTATGGTATTTTTATGGAAAAATTGAAGAGGCGAGAAGAACAGCATTTTGTGATGTATGATTCTACTTTTGTGATCTCTCTATCTTTTCTTCTTTTCTAAGTTAGCAATACTATTGAAGCTCTCATCCGATCCTTCAGTGCATATTCTTCCGTTAGGAATGAAGTACCTTTATAACGTTGGATTATTCTGATCAACCAGTACACTCAATATCTACCCAAGACACCACTTCTATACTCACAGTCAGATTTTGGACCTAATAAGCCCTACTCATGCCTATGAACTAGGCCGACTTCGGTAGCTATCACCAGACTATTGTTAATATCTATCTTGCTACAAATATATTAGGTCAACTGCTAGAATCAGCCATACATAAAGGACAACAAAAACAGACTAGAGCCAATGATGAAGTCACAATACTTACTAAAGACCTTCTCTCATACTAGGCTGACCTTACCTCCTACTAGAACAATCTCGCAACTGCTCAGAATGACTTAGTCAATGAAAGAAGAACTATCCAGACCCTGAATAAGGCACTAGACATAATTGGATTTCAAATAGCTCTAGCACCCTAAACATCCTAGGCACCTAAAACTCAAGATCTCCCCACCCTACCAAGGTTTAATAGCAACAGGACTTGCCTGAAAGCCTAGAAAAATTCCATTAAGATCAAACTGAATGGGGATGCTGCAAAGTTGCCTACTGTTCAGTACTAATTAGCCTATGTATATAGCCTACTGAAGAGCATAGCTTTAGACTAAGTCAAACCCTATATACTCGATGACTGCTTCAACCTCCCTGACTTTACTACTTTATTCATAATCCTTGACTACACTTTTGGAGACCGAGATCCTGTAGGTACAGCCACTCATACTCTCTGAGAACTAAAACAGAAAGGTCATGACCTCTCAGCGTATATGAGCAAATTCTCAAAGTTGGTAGTAGAGGTGGAGTAGAATGATCAGGTGAAGTGGAAACAATTCGAGGAAGGCCTCAATATTGAGCTCAAAAAGGCCCTCTTACAATCTTCAGATGTTAAGACCCTCAACAAATACATTAATCAGGCATCTAAAATCGAGCAAAAATTGGCTAGGTTGAGAGCCCAGACCAGTGCCTCCAGTACCTATCGGCCTCCTATTAGAGCCCAGCACCCCCAGCAACAACCTCAACTCTAGAACCCTAACCCTCAGACCCAAGCTATAGCTAATAAGCCAGCCTACCTGTCTCTAGTGGCTGGTGGCACCACCCCTATAGATTTATCATTAGGAAGACTCCACCTGACCCAAGAAGAGAGGAAATGTTGCTGCCACAATGGGTTATGCATTGCATGTAGAAAAGGGGATCACTTCATTGCAGCCTGTCCTTTGAGAAAGAAGTACTCCCTAGCTATACATATAGTGGCCAAGATCCTAGAGGAGTTGGGAAAAGCGGAGTCCCTTACCTAGTTGCTGACACTAGCAAAGGACCTATTATAGGTCATTTATCTTTATTTGCATTTGCTTTGCCTGCATCTATGTCCATTGATGAATCTCACTTATTTGGTAAGTATTTTGTAGTACCAATAACTGTTAAATTCAATAGTAAAATAGTGGTAACATCAGCTGTCATAGATTGTAGTACTTCAGGAATTGCATTCATTGATCAGACCTTGGTCAGTAAAAATTCTATACCAATCTCCAAGTTAAAAATCTCCTACCTTCTCAATATTATTGATAGCTGCCCTATCTCTTCCAGGGCTATCACTGACCTTGCATACTTGCCTAGTGCTATTGAAGACCACTCAGAAAGTCTCTTGATGTTTGTAACCAAGCTTAAATACCCTATTGTTCTGGGGATCCCATGGCTCTGAATGCATGATATTTCTATTAACCATGGCTCTTATACCTTGAATTTCAATAGTGGGTATTGTAAGAAGCACTGTAGTGCTCCAAGGACTACCTTTAAAGGGCTATGTACTCTACCACCCCCGGTAGAAAACCTTAGCTTGATGGTTACTAAAACCTCTTTACTGTAATAATGGCTCTAGAGACAAGGTGACTAAGAGGTACACTGGAGCAAGGGCAGGGCTAGGGTAAGACACATATATGAACACTATGTATATAACTAAGAGAAAGCTGGGACAGGAGGCAAGGGTAAGAGGCAAGAGAGGCAGTAGGTAAGAGGCATGAGACACATAGAGGCAGTTGCTACATATGTTAGAGGAAGGCAGCTATACTATAGAGCTATTTACGAGACAAAGAGGTACACAAGGGAGGTATACAAGCGCTGGGAAAGGCAAGGTCCTATATTGGATATATAAGATATTAGATAGGGATCCAATGAGAGAGCAGAGAAACGAAGATATATATACATGATTTCAGGCCAAGGCCGTGGAAGGAATAAGCTTCCCGAAATTCCTATCTTGGAAACTAAGATAACAATCATCTATCGATAATACTCGAACAAGCCTATTCGAGTGTCAGAATAGCACAATACCCGAACAAGCCTGTTCGAGTATTAAATCAAGACGAAGAACACAGTTGTGACACTATTCCCCCTTTAAGCTAGAGCTCTAATGATAGAGGCCTAGGCACAACAACTGGCAAACCACTACAGGGAACAACAACATATGAAAACAACAACAAGGACAAAAACAATAATAAGAATGCAAAGTCATGATCTCAGTAGACTGGGCAAGGCTTCCTAAAGTATCACTGGTAGAACAGGGTGACCAAATCCTATACATTCTCTAAGTCCTTTGTAGGTTGCTAGGTAGTCTTCTCATCCTCTACTCACTTGACCTCATACTAAACTCACCCATAGTGTTTTCTGGAGTTCAGTACCTCCTCAACCTCCCACTTTTCTTCACCTGCAATCACTATGGGAGGGGGTGCAGGGTGCTTTTGCCCAAGTAAGGGGTCGTTGGCAGCTGGTTCAATCTTTGAGACGTGAACAACTGAGTAGTGTTTGATATCATTAGGGAACCTCAACAGTAGGTGTAAGTACCCACATTCCCTAATACCTTATATAGCCTCAGGAACTTATAGTCTAGCTTATGAGAAGATCGTTCTGTCTAGAAGTGCTAACTAGAGAGCCATACCTTATCTCTTAGCTAATACCTAGGGGCTGGCAACCGTGATCTATTAGTATATTCAGCTTGCCTAGCCTGCATATATCCCAGCTCGGCTTTCAGGGTAGAGTGGAGCTCTGCAATTCTAACTGCGAGCTCCTTAGCCGGAGGGTGGATTCTTTGCCTGAGTGCTAGAGCATCCATGAATCGGGGGTGCCAACCATAATTAGCCAGGAAGAAGGAGGTTTTCAAGGACTCTAAGAACTAGTTGTTTGTAGCGAACTCGCAGGTTGCCAATAAGGACACCCAGTTATTCTGCTAGTGGTTGACATAGGCTCATAGATATTGTTCCATAATAGCATTCATCCTCTCTGACTAGCCATCAGTCTGGAAGTGGTAAGCTATTGAGAGGCTTATCTTAATTACCAAAAGCTCACAGAATGCTTTCTAGAACTCTGAGGTGAACTGAGGCCCTCGGTTGGATACAACAGATTCGGGGAGGCCATGATACCAAAACACGTTAGTGAGGTAGAGATTGGCTAGCTCCGGAGTAGAGCATGTATTCTAGCAAGGTATAATATGGCTCATTTTAGTCAACTGGTCTACCACTATAAGAATGGCATTAAACCCTGAATCTTCTAGCAGCTCAGTCACGAAGTCCATAGTCAGGTATTGCCAGGGCCGATTCAGGATCTTTAGGGGCTTCAAAGTTCCATAAGGGGCATGGCGAGTAGGCTTTGACCTTCTACAGGAATAGCAGTTCCACATATACCTTTCTATATCTTTCCGCTAATTGATCTAGGTATACTACCTGGCTAGTAGCTCTAACGTCTTAGCTATCTCAGAGTGGCCAATGGCTAAAGTGTCATAGTATTCCCTAATTATACTTAAACACAAGTTCCCTTCTAGTATGTACAGTTGGTCTAGATGGTATAGAAGGCTATCCTAAATGGTATACTCAGCCAGGGAAATCTTGGTGTGATGGCATTGTCTGGACTCTATTGTGGCAATTATATCCTTGACCAAGGGGTCCTCCGTATGTGCCTGTCATATCTGCAGAAGGAGGTCAGCTCCAGCATCAGCATTAGCAAGGGTATTGGCTACTAGGTCGAGATTTTCAGGCTTCAGTACCACTTGATTTTGGTACTTCAGCCTTTTATCCCCCTCTTTAGAGAGGTCTCCTGATCTCCTAGTCAGTGCATCCGGCTCACCCCCAGTCTTTCCAGGCCGATGCCTAATCTTGAAGTTAAAATGGGATAAGAATTCCGAGCACCTAGCCTAGCGGCAATTTAGCAACTTGGTGGTTGTGAAGTATTCCAGGTTCTTGTGGTTAGAGAGAACCTCAATAACCCCTTTTGCCAATTCTAGGTATAGTCTCCATTCCTTAAACGCCTTTATAATAGCCATTAATTCTTTATCATAGATTTCATAATTACACTCTGCGGTAGAGTACTTTTTGGAGAAATAGGCTACAGGGTAGAGAATACCATTAACGTACTGGGACAGGATTCCAGCAGAGATATAGTCGGAGGCATCTATTTCCATGATACATTCGCTATTAGAGTCAAAGTGGGCCAGGATTGGGGCTCAGTAAAAGGCTTCCTTAAGCTTCTCGAAGGTAGACTGGGCTTCTGGACTCTACTGGAAGCGTTGGCCTCTTTCCATGCTCTTGGTCTTGGTTAGTACTATCAGTGGTGCCACGATCTTCAAATATCTCAAAATGAACCGGCGATAGAAGTTAGCAAAACTTAGGAAGGCCTGAATATCCTTGAGATTCACAGGGGTTTTCCATTCTTGGATTGCAGTGACTTTGGCAGGGTCTATTCTAATGCCTTCTATAGTTATGATCAAGCCCAGGTACTTTACCTCTTGGACATGAAAGTTACATTTTTCCAGCTTCAGGTATAACTCAGCTTGCTCCAACTTCTCCAGTACTTGTCGGATGTGGATCTTGTATTATACTAGGTGTAACGAGAGCTTTGAGGGACAAGGCAACTAAGGGGTATACCGGGGCAGTAGCAAGAGGGAATTGCACACGTAAAAGCATTACATATATGATCTGGTGAAAGACTAAAGTAAGATACATATAGGAATACTATATGTGTGACCAGGGGAAGGCTGAGACAGGAAGCAAGGGCAAGAGGTAAGAGAGGCAGAGAGCAAGAGACATGAGACACATGGAGGCAGTTGCCACATATGTCAAGGGAGGCAGCTGTACTGCAGAGTTATTTGTGCGAGACAAAGGTGTGCACAAAAGAGGTGTATAAGTGCTGGGAAAAGCAAGGTCCTGTATTAGGCATACAAGATATTGGATGGGGATCCAACAAGAGGGCAGAGAAACGAAAATATATCTATATAATTCTAGGCCAAGGCCATGGAAGGAATAAGCTTCTTGAGATTCCTATCTCAAAAGATAAGATAACAATCACCTATCAATGACACCTAAACAAGCCTATTCGAGTGTCAAAACAGCACGACACCCGAACAAGCATATTCAAGTATCAAATCGAGACTAAAAACATAGTTGTGATACTATCCCCCCTTTAGGCTAGAGCTCCCGTAACGGGAGCCTGGGTACAGCAACTAGCGAATAATACAGAAAACAACAAGTGTGATAACGAGGACTCTAACCCCAACTCCAAACAACAACAAGAACATAAACAACAACAAGAATGTAAAGTCACGACCTCAGTTGACTAGGCAAGGCTTCCTGAGGTATCGCTAGTGGAACAGGGTAACTAAATCCTACACATTCTCCAAGTTCTGTGCAGGTTGCTAAGTAGCCTCCTTATCCCCCAGCCATTTGACCTTATACTACAAACACCCATACCTCTTCTGTGAGTCTAGTACCTCCTCAACTTCCCATTCCTCCTCACCTTCGATAACTACAGGAGGGGGTGGGGGGTGTTTCTGTCCTAGAAGAGGGTCCTCTATAGCAGGCTTGATCTCAGAGATATGGACAACTAGGTGGCATTTGATGTCCTTGGGGAACCTTAGTCGATAGGCATAAGTATCCATAGTGGCTAACATCTCGAATAGACACAAGAACTTGTGGTTAAGTATGTGAGATAGCCGCTCTATCCAGAAGTGCTGGCTGGAGAACTATACCTTGTCCCCTAGCTGGTATCTGGGGGCTAGCAGCTATAATCTATTGGCATATTCAGCTTGCCTAGCTTGTGTATATCACAGCTTGGCTTCTAGGGTACAGTGGAGTTTAGTGATCTCAACCATGAACTTCTTAGCTGGAGGGTGGGCTTTTCACAGAGGCATCAGGGCATCTACAAACTGGGGGTGCCAACTATAGTTAGTTAGGAATGGTGAGGTTTTAGAGGATTCCGAGATCTGGTTGTTTGTGGCAAACTCGCAGGTAGCCAGTAACAAAACCTACTTATCCTGCTGGTAATTAACAATGGCCCGCAAATATTGCTCCATAATAGTATTTATCCTCTACAATTGGCCGTCTGTCTGGTAGTAATATACTGTAAACAAATATACTTTAACTTCTAGAAGCTCACAGGAGGCTCTCCAAAAGCCTAAGGTAAACTGAGGGCTACAGTAGAACACAATAAATTAAGGGAGCCTGTGATACCAGAACACATTATTGAGGTAGAGGTTGGCCAGCTCCTAAGCAGAACAAGTGTCCCGACAAGGTACGACATGCCTCATTTTTGTCAACCAGTCCACTACTATTAGGATAGCATTGAATCCCAAGTCTTCTGGCAATTCCATTATGAAATCTATGGTCAGGTACAGACACGGCCAATTAAGGATATCTAGGGGCTTCAGAGTACTATATGGGGTATGGTGGACAGGCTTAGCCTGTTTGCATATATGGCAATTCTATATGTACCACTCTACATTCGACTTCTACTAGTTAATCCAGATATAATCCCTAGACAGAAGTTCTAACATCTTGGCTACTCCAAGGTAACTTGCCACCAAGGTATCTTAGTGCTCCTCTATCAGCCTCAGCCTTAACCCTCCTCCTTCTAGTATACAGAGTTGTTTGCAGTGGTATTGTAAGTGTGTATAATAGGGACTGGAGAATCAGATTAGATTAGATAAGATAATCTAATCTAATCAGATAATCTCAAGCTAGTAATGTATACTACAAAGTAGATTACTAATAGTGTATTATTAATCCTCACTATTAAAGTTATTACTAGTAGCATAAGATTACTGTAATAGGTAAAGTAGTATAGGAGTGCCAAAGGCACTTAGAATATAACCAGTGGAACTTCTATATTGATTGTACTCTAACTATCTTCTGATACTAAACTACTCCTTCAACTGAAGGGAAATCAAGGGGTTTATAACAGTCCCCTAGTGTGGCAGTGCTAGGGCAGTACTGAGGCAGTGCACTATCATCTGACCTATACATGATTTGAAATCAATATAATAGAAGGTTCTAGATAGTACTTCTAAATACTATCTAGTACAAATTAGGTTAAGTCTTTCCTAGACTTTTACATATGAAAGCATGTGATAACATGTGAAATATTAGCAAGGCAGATAGCACACAATGTTGTGTGTTTTGAGATGCTTGCTGAGTAAGAAAATACATAAAAAATACATTTGTAAGGGAGAGGGTTAGTCATAAGAGATAAGTAAGCCACTTCCTTACATGCCTTCCTGTTTAGATAAAAACTCCATCCTAAGAAATAAACAGGGAAATAGATTTATGCACATTAGTTGTTAACATTCAATCCATAATACCTATTGTTCCTATTCCTGTAGGAAGTACTACCTTCTGCTCCTGTATCATACCTGATATTATTATACCCCTACTTGAAATCCTTAACAATAGCAATGTCATCAAAATACTGACCAATTACCTCTTGAGGTTGCTTTTCCAAAAAGAAATGTCTAAGCATCATTTGGGGTAAGTCTATCTCTTTCCCTTTGCCTTTGTCAATCTTAACTGCATTGGATGAGACAGGGGGAGCAAGAACTCTTTCTCTTTCTTGATTAATCATATCCAAAGTCTCTTTTCTTGTCTTACTCTTTCCAAGCTTATAGTCACCAACCTTCCTCTTTCTATAAGTTGCTTGCTTACTACCAGTCAACCAGAATTGCTTTTTCAATGACTCATCAACACCATCAGCATATACCCACTCATTAAACTTATGAGGCTATCCCTTCCATTTCACCAAGTACTGAAGCTTTCCTGTTTTAGGTTGGGATCTAAATTCCAAAATTCTTTCTACCTCATACCTATCTTCCTTAACTGGTCCTGGCTGTTCCA